>CM059871.1:11674768-11853320 GCA_030490815.1 Acer saccharum
AACAATGAGTTGATAGATGAAAAATCAAGTGAGCAAGCAATATGATATAGAGATACCTTCGCAAGCTATTTTCACCAAATACAATGCCTTCACCCTTTTTATGAGTCCTCTTGGCTTGTAAGTCCTCATGACTACAAGTTATAGGTGTGTCGATTCCAAGAGACTAAAGACAATGTAATCCAACTCAAACAAACAAAAATAAATGACTTTCTCTAAAAGCCATAATAACAATGTTACCATATAGATTCCAAAAAAAAAACTTCTCAAAAGTTAATCAACAAATTTTGACTATCAAAACAAACAAAGTGAGATAGCTAAGTTCATGTCAAGTTGTAAAGATACAAAGCAAAAAGCTAAGCTTCTTATCAACGACACTAGTCTTAAAGCTAACTCGTTGAACCTAGAGTAAAGTTCTTCCACAACTTGATTCACAATAATATCATTAATACTCTTGTAAATAACTAAATACTCGAGGCGTGTTATCAATATATTAATCTAGAGGGGGGGTGAATAGATTTTAACTATTATTACCCAATTTTCGCATACAAGTCAATATTACGAAAATGACCCTACTAGTCAAAAATACAAGCAAGTGTAATATAGTGCGGAATTAAAAATGACACTTGATGTATACGTGGAAACCCAACCACTGGGAAAAACCACGGGCTGTATAGTGCGCCACACTCGGAACTCGAAATCACTAATTGAAATAAAGTTTACAACCTATGTAGACCTCGTCTAACAATCCGGTCTGTAACCCCTCACTTCTACCTAGCGGGCCTTTATTAGCAACCCTATTCCAATTTGCTTGAGGCCTAAGCACTCTTAGCCTCAAGTCTTAATTCTCTAAGAAGAGATTATGCAACCTATGTGAATATGTATGAATATTCAAATAACAAACAAGGCTAGGGAACCTTAGATGCTTATCTAGGATGATGATATAATCAATTAAAATCAATCCTAGATATCAAGTGCTAAATGACATGTCATAATAGCTTAGATAAACATAGATTATAAAAACCTAGATATCTATCACAATACAACACTCAATCAATTTATCACAATTAATTCTCTAATCTTGTATTTATCATATGATCAAAACATACAAGTAAATTAAAGAGAATAGCTTGATAATAAAAATAATCAAATAAGATGAACTTAATCAAAATCTTACCAAGCAAGTTGTGATGATGCAAATCCAATCATGGATGCATTCTATATAGTAATAGAAGATGCAATATGAAATATGATGCAAAAGGGATTTGATTTGAGTGGTTAAAGGTGAGTTCTTGATTTGATTTTCTTTCAAATCTCTCTTTCTCTCTCAAGAATATGGAGCCTCTCTCTTTAGGGTTTGATTTTGTGGCACAGCCCTTAAAATGATGAGAAAGATATGTATTTATAATGCCCAAGTGAAACTATGTCGTTTTGGAAGAATTGGAAAAATGATGGGCATTTTCGCGGTACTCGCGTCAGTGCAGCGACTCAAGATTCGAGAGCTTCGAAACATGACCAACCGACATCGAAACCTTTCGTATGATATATCGTTGGAAAGGTATGGAAGTCTACCTTCTACTCATTTTTATAGAATGACATTTCGATGTCTGTAGAAAACGTTATGGTCAATTGAGTGACCAAAGGTCGGAAACGGATAACAACAGAGTTGCCCTGTTTTGGTTGTAACTTTGGAGATTTTAAAACCAATCCAAACGGTCATGAAATATTACGAATAATATACCGTTGGAAAGGTATGGGTGTCTAGTTTGTAAGAAATTTTCAAAACTCATTTTGAAGCTTTGTATAAAAAGTTATGGTCACAAGACCATGCAAAGGTCAGTTTTGAAAAACATTTAAAACATTGAAATCTAATCTTTTGAAACTAGACACTTTACTCTAAACAATCAAATCAAAACTACCACTTATCCAAGAGAAGAATGAGACCTTCTCAAGTGGTCAACCATCGCGCTAAGACATGCACACCATCGTGCAAGCGCGGACGTTTCCGATCACACAAACGGAAACGAATTACACCACACTTAAGACTAATAATGAAGTGCAAGTGTGGGAAGTGAATGCATCCTAATGCCTAAACATGTCATGGCATTTCAATGAACAAGATGCAATCAAAATAAAACATGCAAGAAGAGATGTTCAAGAACATGCATGCACACATATAAAACACACAACATACAAGAATAAAATTTATGCATGAGTTGTGTGTGTGTGAAACTAATCTCTTCAAAGCAAATTAAGCACATAGAAGTTTACCTTTGGTGCTTATCAACCTTGAGAACATGAGAGGGTCTTGAGCTTGAATATCAATCACTTAAGCTACCCTTACATGCAATCCCCAATACGTGGTTTGTCCACGAAATAAGCCAATCAAGATATGGGAATCCTTACAATCTCCCCCTTTGGCTATTTCGTGACAAAACCACCACTCACATTGATTCCTCACAACAAAATAGAAACTGTGGGTCTACTATGATTTTCTACTTTACAAAGAGATAATAAAAATAATCTTGAAGTCTTCAATCTCAAGTAGATCAATCAATCCCTGAAAGCAAGGTTTCTATACTATCCAATACAAGTAAAAAGTGAGATGAATCAAGCGAGAGCATAAACAAGCATTTGCATTCTAAGAAATTTAAGTACAACAAACAACATCATGCAATGTTTGATGAATGCAATGCTCCCCCTCAAAGGGTTACTCCCCCTCAATGTGTTGTCTCCCCAACATGCACAATTGCCACCACAATTTGCAACACCCCTTACCACCAATCTACTCCCCCTTTTTGTCATGATATAGGCAAAGGAGTAGTCCCCAACCGGGTCATTTAGCAAAGAGAGATGATAGCATTCAAGTCATTTGCATAATCATTAAATGCACTTTATGCAACTCTATCAAATGGAGAGAAACAAGGAGATTTATTTTGATAAAATGTGTGAATCAAAAATGCTTTGCATACAAGACATGTAGCATTCAAGTCCAAAATACAATGGCATTTGGCAAAGCAAATGACAAAGGTTTTAATAAGAATTCAAACCAATTTCACCAATGTCATAAGAGAAGCAAGGATATAGAGTTTTCATTGATTTTAATTTATGAGCAACTATATACATCTTTATAAGTCAAACATGTCATGAGCAGCTTTGCACCCTATTTGATTTTTCCGGGAATAAAACCCGTATGATAGTAGACATGTTCAACCAATAAAGAAAGAGAGACAATTGGAATGTAAATTCCTTTGAACGGATACAAGATCCTTTATTCATTTTGAGTCTCATTAGCTTTCACACAAGTTTTGCATTTTTAAGAATATGCAATCATCAATTCATGCTTTTCATGTGAGCATGTTATATGAATTTCATGCTTTTTCATTTGACATTAGAATGTTATAAAATAATCATCATGTCATAGAGATAACTATAGGTCATTCAAATTTTACTTCCTATGTAAATCTTGTTAGGATTATGCTCAATAGCAAGAGTGTAATGTTGTAATTAACAATCTTTTTCCTATTAATAAAGTGATTTCTGGTTTAACAAATCGTATAGCATTTATAGTTGTCAAAGTAAATAATCATAAGGTCTAAAGACTATGGGAAAAGAAGAATTGTTCGTACATCTGGATATGTATGTGGTAGACACAATTCTTTAGTTAGTCTTGAATATTGTTCACAACTTAAGTTAAAGGTTGGGCACCTTTATCTTGTTAAAGTTGTAGAATTCTTTTGCTAGCATTTGAGTGGGATCAAATGAGATATGATGAGTCTAAAATCATCGGAGTGTCTTCGAGCAAAAGGATCTAGTGCACTGGGTGCATTGAACTGGATCACAATGAAAAGCTTTATCTAAAACCGTCAATAGATAATAGTTTTTTCATTATCAGGACAATCGGAGAGTCTATCTTAATCCTGAGATAAATGATGGACTTATGGTTGCAAGTGATATCATTTGAGTTATCAATGAGTACGATTATATCGCATAGTCTATCCTCGATAATTTGGTGATATTCATTTGTTAATCGATAGAGGACTTCATTTATAGATATGGACATCGTGGCTCCATTTAATTAAATGAGAGTATAATATCATCATATGGATGTTTTGAGGTAATTGGATATTAAATCTCAACGTTGAGTTTTCAATAGTGTCTATTGAAAACATGGCTTCTGGACAAGTCAAAATATCCAAGTTCAAAACGTGGTCATATGAGTAAATATGGTAACTTGGAGAGTTATAGGCGGTCTATGAACTCTTGGCGATTACTGATATTAATCACGAGGATACACTATCTCCAATATGATTGTCTAGGGTATGAATGAGGAGCATCTTCCTTTTCTATCTTTATTTAAGAGTTCAGTTTTAGCTCTTTAGTGGAATGAGTTAAAATTAATGGATCGGACCTAAGTGAATCATTTGTTGGTTGTGATTAGGTTATGTCTATTGAAGCTTAAATTTAGATGGCCCGCCAAGATCCCCAATCCACACGGACTTGCATGGATCACTTGATATATTCTACCGGACCAATTTAAGGGTCCATCTAGAATTGCATTTAATATATTAAGAATATAATTTGCACATTATTTAAGTAATGGGCTGCTCAATTATATTAATATATTAATGAAAGACATGTGGGCTTGTTTCTTTTAGTAAGAATGGGTCTGGTTCACATGTGGGCTTTTTATTTAAAGTCCAATGGATTAAATGAAATAAGAAAATAATGTTAGGCCCAACCTTATACAAGTGGGGCGGCTAGGTTAAGGTTTTAACCTAAAAATATTATTTTGTTTCATTTGTTTTAATTAAATAAGAATTAATTGATTTATTGATTAATTGTTTAATTAAAGAAACAAATCTTTCCTAAAAGTAAAAGACTTGTTTGATAAGTAAATAAATAAATTAGTTTTATTTATTTAATCAAATAAGGAGTCTTTTTTTTATTTAGTCAAATAAAAGAATAAAAATAAAAGAGTTGGATTAGGGTTTGAAGTCTATAAAGTTAAAAAGAATTAGGGTTGAATTTTAGTCACCCTATATAAGTGACATGATGAAATTCGGCCAACCCTAATCTTAGACTACATAGAATTCGGCAACCCTAAAGGAAAAAGAAGAAAAATTCGGCCAACCTATATATATGTTCTTATAGGGTTCGGTCACATCAATAATTGGTGCTTGAGTTTTTATTTTCTTTCTTCTTCTTCTTAATTCTAAGAGAGTTTTTATTCTAGAGAGACAAAAAGGAGTGAAAAATTATTCTTTGATAGTATACAATTGCTTAATCATCAATAAGCTTGTGTATACGATATCGATCTAGGTTCACGCGAGTTTCGATCATAAGATTGAGAACTCAAAAGTGACCGGAATAATTTTGACATTCTTTTGATTGTTTTGTGACTAACAAAGAAAAGAAAGTATTTGTTTGGTCCATTCACAGGTTTGCAATTCAAAGGAAAGGGAGACCACGCTCCTAGGTGATCCACGTTCGTGCTCGGATTGAAGGTCTTGCGGATTACCATCGACGTAAGTCAATCGGATCACGCGACAAGAGGTAATTTACTTTTGTTGATATATATGCATGTTTATTGATTAAAAGGGTTTAAGGTTCATAAAGGAAAAATTTTAAAAGTCACTAAATCGTCTTTAGTATCGCTTCCGCTGCGTGTAACACTTTTATTTATTATTTTTTCCCTACAAATCTCCTAGTCCAAAAATGCATGTTTGAACATAAATATGACATGGATTGTAAACAAGCAAGGTTCACACTTATTGAATAGAAAACATATATACATATGTGCAACCAAGCTTACTCAAGCAATCAACAAAGAAGCATAAGATTTTTCAAATGTTTGCATGCAACAAGTATGCAATTAGCTCTCTTTGCTTGAGTTCCCCATATGGGGTCATCATCATCCTTCATCAATGAAGGTCATGAGGTCCTATGGACCTCCCAAGTCCATTTGACTTGGATGAACCTATTTGAGACTTGTTAGTCTCGTAGCAAGCGGGTTCATTTTTCCTTATCCACATAGATATGACTTTTTTCTTCTTAGTGGACAATGGTTCAAGAGTTCTAGAAATAATAGGATCATGAATATGAATGTTTTCCTTTCTATTAGCATGCATTCTAGCTCTTGTCATTCTCTTTTCAATCATGCTTTTGATTCTACATAATTTAATGAAATGAAAGCAATTTGGTCTTATGTGACCATTAATACCACAAAAGTGACATGTAGGGATAAATTTAGAATTCATACCATGTCCTTGTGCATGCATAGGAGCCTTCCCATGACTTTGTGGTTGAGCGGTTCTTGCTTGCTTCCTTGATCCATTTTGCATGATTGGCCTCTTCCCTTGATGAATGTGAGCTTGAGGGAAGTTTGGTTGAGGAACTTTTTGAGCTTGAGGTTGTCTCCTTGGAGCTTCCTTCACTTGTACATTTTTTGAACATTGTCCTAGATCAATTTTCTTCCTAGGAGTGTGCACCGGCGAGGCTTCTATCTTGCCCAAACTCTTGACAAAGACGGTCTTGGTTGGAGTAGTGATCTCCTTGCTTTCTTCATACCCAATACCTCTCTTGTCACAAGGGTTCTTTCCACCACCAAGAATGTGGTCAAGTTTCTTGGTGCTTGTAGTCATCCTGGTCAATGACTTTATAGCTTCATCAAGCTCTCTTTTCAACCCTTCTTCATTCCTCTTAGACATAGCTAGCTCATCCCTTAGCTTGTCTTCATTCTTCTTGGATGCTTCCACTTGATTACTTAAGTGGTCATTGTGTGTTGAAAGTTCAAGATTTTCATCCTCTAAAATCTTCAATTTTCTATTGTTCTTCTTCAATGAACTTTCACACTTGACTATGAAGTCATTTACATCCATTTTCTCTACACTTCCATTTGTAGAGTTAGATGAGGAGTGATCTTCACTTGAGTTATCTCCTCCACTCTCTTTCTCACTAATGGAGTCATTTCCCCCATTAAGACCTTCACCATGGTCTCTTGAGTCAATGAGAGCCATATCCCAATGAGTAGCTACATTTTTCTTCTCTAGAGCTACTTCTTCAATTTTTTCTTCTATGGGATCACTAGTCAAGTCATTCTTACCAACAACTTTGCCATCTACACAAGTGGCCCCAAAAGCCGTGTAGTTGATGGTAAGCTCATCATCACTTGATGACTTGTCTCCATTTTCGGAGTCATCACTTTCACTCCAAGTGGTGGCCATCACTTTTGCCATCTTGTTCTTCAAGTTCCCACAATCCGGTGAGATGTGACCTATACCACCACACTCATAGCATTGGACCCCTTTCTTCTGACTACGCTCTTGCCTAGGCTCAAAATTCTTGAAAGGAGCTTTTTTCTTCAAGTCTTGGCCCTTGGATCCAACACCCTTATTCTCGAACTTGACAAACTTCTCGAATCTTCTAAGTAGCAAAGCCATGTCTTGGTCCGAGTCACCTTTTTCCTCCTTCACAACCTTGGAAGCATTCAAAGCAATTCCTTTTTGCTTTTTGGGAGGAGAAATACTAGGAGCCTTCCTAGATTCATAGGCGAGGAGTCTTCCAATCACCTCGCTCGGCTTCATATCTTTATATGTACTATTCTCCTCTAAAGCCGTCACTTTTGATTCGAACCTAGCGGGGAGAGACCTCATAATTTTTTGCTTAACTCTCCTATCCGAATAAGGATCACCGAGTTGATGGCTTTGATTCACAATATCCATCAACTTGACTTCAAAGTCATTGAAGCACTCGTCCTCCTCCATTTTAAGCAACTCAAATTGCGTTTGAAGGACTTGTAGCTTGGAATCCTTAACCACATCGGTTCCCTCATGTGCAACCTCTAGGATATCCCATGCCTCCTTGGCTATCCTAGTGTTCTGAATCAGTTTGTACTGATTCTCATCCACTGCACATAGAAGAGCATGCCATGCCTTCCTATTCCATTTTGAAGTCTCAAACTCTTCAGGTGACCACTGGGCCTTTGGCTTGAGTACTTGTTCTCCACCACTAGTGGAAGTCATCATAGGAGGTGCATACCCATCTTCAATTGCCATCCATGCCCTATCATGGATTTGGCACACATACGCCTCCATCTTGCCTTTCCATGAGGCATAATTCACACCGGTGAGGAGAGGAGGCCGTGTGCTTGAAGCACCCTCATGGTTGCCACCGAATCCACTCATAGTGTATAGTGAATGAATTCAAATGAATGCAAAATGTATGAATGAGCACAAATCACACAAATGCAAAACACACCAAAAAATTGAGCAAAGGATCACCTATGTATGTCTAGGAACCCGCTCTGATACCAATTGTAAATAACTAAATACTCGAGGCGTGTTATCAATATATTAATCTAGAGGGGGGGTGAATAGATTTTAACTATTATTACCCAATTTTCGCATACAAGTCAATATTACGAAAATGACCCTACTAGTCAAAAATACAAGCAAGTGTAATATAGTGCGGAATTAAAAATGACACTTGATGTATACGTGGAAACCCAACCACTGGGAAAAACCACGGGCTGTATAGTGCGCCACACTCGGAACTCGAAATCACTAATTGAAATGAAGTTTACAACCTATGTAGACCTCGTCTAACAATCCGGTCTGTAACCCCTCACTTCTACCCAGCGGGCCTTTATTAGCAACCCTATTCCAATTTGCTTGAGGCCTAAGCACTCTTAGCCTCAAGTCTTAATTCTCTAAGAAGAGATTATGCAACCTATGTGAATATGTATGAATATTCAAATAACAAACAAGGCTAGGGAACCTTAGATGCTTATCTAGGATGATGATATAATCAATTAAAATCAATCCTAGATATCAAGTGCTAAATGACATGTCATAATAGCTTAGATAAACATAGATTATAAAAACCTAGATATCTATCACAATACAACACTCAATCAATTTATCACAATTAATTCTCTAATCTTGTATTTATCATATGATCAAAACATACAAGTAAATTAAAGAGAATAGCTTGATAATAAAAATAATCAAATAAGATGAACTTAATCAAAATCTTACCAAGCAAGTTGTGATGATGCAAATCCAATCATGGATGCATTCTATATAGTAATAGAAGATGCAATATGAAATATGATGCAAAAGGGATTTGATTTGAGTGGTTAAAGGTGAGTTCTTGATTTGATTTTCTCTCAAATCTCTCTTTCTCTCTCAAGAATATGGAGCCTCTCTCTTTAGGGTTTGATTTTGTGGCACAGCCCTTAAAATGATGAGAAAGATATGTATTTATAATGCCCAAGTGAAACTATGTCGTTTTGGAAGAATTGGAAAAATGATGGGCATTTTCGCGGTACTCGCGTCAGTGCAGCGACTCAAGATTCGAGAGCTTCGAAACATGACCAACCGACATCGAAACCTTTCGTATGATATATCATTGGAAAGGTATGGAAATCTACTTTCTACTTGTTTTTATAGAATGACATTTTGATGTCTGTAGAAGGAGTTATGGTCAATTGAGTGACCAAAGGTCAGAAACGGATAACAACAGAGTTGCCCTGTTTTGGTTGTAACTTTGGAGATTTTAAAACCAATCCAAACGGTCATGAAATATTACGAATAATATACCGTTGGAAAGGTATGGGTGTCTAGTTTGTAAGAAATTTTCAAAACTCATTTTGAAGCTTTGTATAAAAAGTTATGGTCACAAGACCATGCAAAGGTCAGTTTTGAAAAACATTTAAAACATTGAAATCTAATCTTTTGAAACTATACACTTTACTCTAAACAATCAAATCAAAACTACCACTTATCCAAGAGAAGAATGAGACCTTCTCAAGTGGTCAACCATCGCGCTAAGACATTCACACCATCGTGCAAGCGCGGACGTTTCCGATCACACAAACGGAAACGAATTACACCACACTTAAGACTAATAATGAAGTGCAAGTGTGGGAAGTGAATACATCCTAATGCCTAAACATGTCATGGCATTTCAATGAACAAGATGCAATCAAAATAAAACATGCAAGAAGAGATGTTCAAGAACATGCATGCACACATATAAAACACACAACATACAAGAATAAAATTTATGCATGAGTTGTGTGTGTGTGAAACTAATCTCTTCAAAGCAAATTAAGCACATAAAAGTTTACCTTTGGTGCTTATCAACCTTGAGGACATGAGAGGGTCTTGAGCTTGAATATCAATCACTTATGCTACCCTTACATGCAATCCCCAATACGTGGTTTGTCCACGAAATAAGCCAATCAAGATATGGGAATCCTTACAACTCTTTTTCTCAACATTGTTGGCAACACATGCATGGTCAAATTTTGTAGGATATGCATTCTTCACCTTCCGGACATTTTTAACATGCTTTGACAAATTATCATGCTTTCCATATTCAAAAGCTTTAGCATGCATAGAATTAGGTCCAATCTCTCTATTCCTAGATGCATTTTCTAAGTTGCAATATTCAATGAATTTATAGCACTTGGGCTTGATATGGCCTAAGGTATTGCAAAAATGACATATGGGAACAAAATGAGAGATTTTACCTTTCGGTGGTGGTGGAGGACAAATGGGAGTTTCAAGGGGTACCTTGTTCTTCAACTTGTTCTTGGTATTGGAACATCTCTTCTTAGGAGCTTTCTTATCAACAACGACCTTGCTTGTAAGAAGTGATGCTACTATGAGCTTCTCCTCAACTACCAAGTCGCTTAAGCCTCCTAGAGTCAAACTAGAGATGATCCTATCCCTTTCAAGAACAACCCTTCAACTTCTCTAAGCTTCTTGGCAAGAGCATTCTTTTCACCTAAGAGCCTCCGAGTTGTTGAGACAAACTCATCCACTTGTAGCTTGATCAAATCATCTTAAGCACTCTTAATGATTTGGATCAACCTCCTCATCCAACGAATCTTGACATACATCCTCTAGGATAGAGTGAGAGGTCATGAATGCAACAAAGTTGCTTACCAACTCTTCTTCACTAGAAGACTCATCACTTGAGCTCTCCTCATCACTAGAGACATAATCACTCCATGTGGATTTCTTCATTATGTTGCTTGAGTAAGTGATCAAACCTAAATTGATCAACCTTTGGAACACAAGAACATCTTCTTCTTTGCTTTTGTAACTAACACTCTTTCAAGCTTATCAACAAATTTGTTAGTAGACAAATGCAATAAAAAAAATGAGAAGAACCTTTTCCACAACAAATAAAGGAGAACAACTATGACACAAAAACCTAAGCAATTTACACGTAAGTATAAACTGGATCTCGTCGAGTGCCGTCCGACGACCCGCTCTGATACCAATTGAATGTACACAAACGAAGTTAAATTGCTTAAAGCATACCTAGAGGGGGGGTGAATAGGTTTTTACACATTTTTTCAAACCCTTGAACAAACATTCGTTTGTCCCTCAAGGTTGCCTTACACACAACACAATAAGCCAAGGAAGACATACATAGACAATACGATAATACAATCATAAGAGCAACGTCTAAGTATATCAACAAGTTATGTGAGGTAAAATAGCAAATAAACATAACAACAAAAATAAGCTTGTATTTCATAAGGTGTTCAATGTGTTACAAGAGTGATCAAAATGTCACTATACAAAAATTACAATATATAAAAGAATCAAAGATACAAAATTGATCTAAGGAATGAATATACTAATCACACTATACAATGTCTTGCTTCACAATACATCACATGTGAATATTATGAATCAAGACAATAAAATATACAATTAAAATATAAGAGAAAGAGATAGGAAGAATTAACACAAGGGATTTTTTTAACGTGATAAAACCTCCAAGGAGGAAACATCCACGGGTTGAACTACAACCATTGGGTACTATATTATTGGAAAGTAAACATAGAACATTCACAAAGTGACCAATCTTTAGCTCACCCAACCTAGTGAAGTCTAAGCCTACCCAACCCTATTGGAAAGTGTGAAATCCCTCAATGATGCGGAACCACCATATATTGGACAACACACACAACCAACATCGATGGTAGATTAGAAATTCCTCAATAGTGCATACACCTCCCGTGTACCCCGCTCTATCGGACTCTATGTCTAACCATACGCCTAGGCCTACCAATACAATAGCCAACTCCCTATCCAAGGCACTCTTGCCTCTAGGGAGCCTCCCATGCATGACTATCCGAGTTCTCCCGACTCTAGCCATGGCTCCTTGCTTACCTATCCGAGTCATCCCGACTCTAGGCAAGACTTCTTGCTTGGCTATCCGAGTCACCCCGACTCTAACCAAGACTTCATGCCTTTTACAAGGACTTCCTAGTGTGATCATGTGAATGCAAATGATGCAAACATTCAATACAACATAGAACATGTGATCAATACATTCTATGGCACAAATAGACCTAAACATGTGATATCACAAATAATCAAGTCTAGATGCAAAAATACATGAATAGAAACCTAAGCAAGTGAAACACCTAACACATACACTCAAAGTCTCATTCACACACATAACACTTGAATCACAATATTTTCATGAAGTACAAATTCAAGATGCTATCAATTATACAATTAAATGCTAGATATATGAGATTAAAATCAATCAATATACTAGTCAAAAATATAGAGCAAGGTTTTGAGATTTACATCAATCAAAACCTATATTCTCTAAATCACAAACAAATACACAAATCCTAGATTTTATTAATCAAAGGATCAAATCAAATCTCAAAGTTATTTTAACACAAAATTAATTCAATTAAGTATCAAACAACCTAAGATGCCATTCTAATCACAATACAACTCACAAACATATGTAAAACCTAGAATCATAGAATATAGTCAACATTAGTCCACAAATTGAGTTTCAATTAGAATGATAATCAAGCTATCTTTCCAAATAGCTTTTACCAAACATTAAGATAGATATAGAAGAAGAAACCCCAAGCAAATGGAAGGTCAAATAACAAGAAATCCCAAAGTTGAGACTCATACCTCGGATTCTGCAGCTGGTTCGGAAATCAGTGTTCAACCACTTGAAATCACGATCAAACAGCCACCAAAACACTTGGAGATGTTAGAGGACTCAAATATGAACACTCTCCAACTTGAATCACTCAAATCCGACTCCGGATGAGGAAGATATGGTGTTTTGAAGTTTGGAAAAATTGGAGAGAATGTATTGCGGGAAATCTGAAATTTTCTTCTTGAATTTTCAAAATGGAGAGAGAGAGGGAAGAAATAGGAGGAGAGAGAGGGAGGTTTTCGGCCAACCAGGTGGTGCCACGTCACCCCCTGGACGTGGGGGGCGCGTGGCCCACACGGGAGCAGAGGCTGCTCCAGGCCGTGGGGCCCACGGCCTCAACCACGGCCAGCCCATGTGGCCCACGGCCTGGGCTGTCCTCTCGCTCGCTCCCTCGGTTCGTCGGCCCGTATCTCGGGCGTTCGAACTCTGAATTTGAATCCGTTTTCAGATTACAAACCGTGACTCTCTCACGCACGATGACGACTATACAACTTTGAAAAATGGTTGAGAAATCATCTCGGAAATCATCGATGAAGTCAACTCAACGAAAGAGAACGTAAAGTAGCATAGTCAACTTGTTTGGACTCGAAACCTTATAAATGAGTAACCGAAACGACCGGAACTCAATAAGGCATTGAATAAGAACATGTTCAAGTCCTAAACACAAAATACAGAAACATACAAATACAAAGACACACACATATGCTAGTTTCCGGACATAGTCCTAGAAAATGCAAAACACAAAGTTTATTAACTAAATATGAATGCGTGAGCATATTTTGCCAAGTGTGTGAAAGTAAAATGTAAATGAAATTAAATCATGAAGGGAACACACAAGAATGATATGTGTGAGTGTGTGCCTAGCCTTGTAAGAGATAAGAGGACTTTGAATACCTTTGTCGACCGATAATGCCCGAATCTCTTAAAAGCCGGCAACTTGAACGAATTGTGGTTGAGACGTCCTTCGTCTTCGAACTTCTTCAATTACTAACCACTAAACATTACAAGTTAAACATGTTTTGATATAGAATTAATGCCAACACTAATTATCAACCTAACAGAAGCAGAACCAGATAAAACAGTAAAGATCGGAGCAAGGCTAACTGAACAAGTTAAGAAAGATGTGACAAGCTTGTTGAAGGAGTATAAAGGGATTTTCGCTTGGTGCCATGAAGATATGCTAGGGATTGATAGAAGCGTAATTTCACACAACCTGGCTGTGAATGAAAAATGCAAACCGGTTGTGCAGAAAAGGAGAAGCTTCAACCCAGAAAGAAGTGCAGCAATAAAAAAGGAGGTATCAAAGTTGCTCGCCGCAAGGTCAATTAGAGAAGTTAAGTACCCGGAATGGGTGGCGAATGTGGTCCTAGTGAAAAAGAAAAACAGTCAATGGAGGATGTGCGTCGACTTCACCGATCTGAACAAAGCCTGCCCTAAGGACAGCTTCCCACTACCAAGGATTGACCAGTTAGTCGATGCAACAGCCGGACATGAGACGTTGAGCTTCATGGATGCATATTTAGGATATAACCAGATAAAGATGCACAAGCCAGACGAAGAGAAGACAGCGTTCACCACAGATCAGGGGTTGTACTGTTACACAGTCATGCCATTCGGCCTGAAGAACGCTGGGGCAACTTACCAGCGCTTGGTCAACAAAATGTTCGCCAGACAAATAGGGAGAAATATGGAAGTCTACGTTGACGATATGCTGACAAAAAGCATCACAGCAGATAGACATACAGATGACCTGAGGGAAACATTTGATGTGCTGGTCAGGTATGGAATGAAATTGAATCCAGCAAAATGTGTATTCGGCGTACCATCTGGGAGGTTTCTCGGATATCAAGTACATCAAAAAGGAATAGAGGTGAACCCTGAAAAAATCCAAGCACTAGCAAAAATGGTCTCGCCAAGAACTTTGAAGGACGTCCAAAAACTCACGGGGTGCCTAGCATCGCTGAGCAGATTCATAGCCAAGTCAACAGACCGATGTCTACCATTTTTCAAAGCTCTAAAAAAGGGAAAGGGAGTCGAGTGGAATGAAGATTGCGAAAAAGCTTTCCAGGCTTTGAAAGATTACCTTGGACAGGCACCGTTGCTATCAAAACCAGAAATAGGAGAAACATTGTACATGTACTTGTCCGTCTTTGAAGCAGCCACAAGTTCCGTACTAGTAAGACAGGAAGATGGAATCCAGAAGCCAATATACTACACCAGCAAAGCACTGTTACCAGCCGAAACAAGGTACTCGCCAGCTGAAAAAATGGCACTCGCTCTAATAATAGCAGCAAGGAAGCTAAGACCATATTTCCAGGCTCATAAAATCATGGTATACACCAACTGCCCACTGAAATTAATCCTGCAAAAACCAAAAGTATCCGGTCGATTAACAAAGTGGGCGATCAAGTTAAGTGAATTTGATGTAGAATATCTCCCAAGAACAGCAATCAAAGCACAGGCAGTGGCAGACTTTGTAGCAGAGTTCACCGAGCCAAGCATAGAGGTGGCTAGAATGATGGTGGAGCAAAATAAGAAAGTATTCAAATGGCAACTCCGCGTCAATGGCTCGTCAAACACGCACGGCAGCGGGGCAGGGGTAGTAGTGTCAACCCCGGAAGGAGATTCAGTCGAATGTGCCCTGCGTTTTGACTTCAAAGCTACTAACAATCAAGCTGAATACGAGGCATTCATAGCAGGTTTAAAAGTTTGCACAGTCCTAGGGGCAGATGAGGTAGAAATCTTCAGTGACTCTCAAGTTGTTGTCAATCAAGTACTAGATGAATACCAAGCAAGAGATGAAAGTATGATCACCTACCTGGAATTAGTGAAGGAACTGTTAGGAAGATTTAAAGAATACAGAATTGTTCATATCCCTAGAGAAGAAAATGAGCAAGCTGATGCCCTGGCCAAATTGGCATCCGCCACAATCAACATCTGGCCCAAAAGTATATCCATGATCCGCCTATTGCAGCCGAGTATAGTCAAATCAAAAGAAGTGGGGGCAGTCTTTGGCGAGAGGAACAACTGGATCACACCAATAAAAGAATATCTCGTCAATGATGTACTCCCAAGTGACCCATTAGAAGCAAAACGGTTGAAGTATAAAGCTACAAGATATTCAGTACTCAATGGAGAACTGTGCAAAAGGGGGTATTCAAGGGCACTGCAGAGATGTGTTGGACCTGAAGAAGCAAAAGGTATCCTGAGAAGCATACATAGTGGAAATTGTGGGAACCACGCTGGGGGTCTCAGCCTAGCCCACAAAACATTAAGACAGGGTTTTTACTGGCCAACATTATTCGCCGACGCCAAAAGAGTAGCAGCGAGATGTGAGGCGTGTCAAAAAATTGCCAACAACATCCGACAACCACCTGAACTTTTGCAAAGTATCACCTCGCCGTGGCCGTTCGCCATGTGGGGAATTGATTTAATCGGCCCAATGCCAACAGCAACTGGAGGAGCAAAGCATGCCATAGTAGCCGTGGATTATTTTACGAAGTGGGTAGAAGCCGAACCATTAGTACATATAACAGAAGCGAACACTATAAGCTTTGTAAAGAAAATATCCTGTACAGATTCGGGATATCAAACACCATCATCACGGACAATGGGACCCAATTCAATGGTAGGAAATTCAGGGAGCTGTGTGACAAGTACGGCATCAACAACTACTACGCCTCCCTAGCACATCCGCAGACGAATGGCCAGACTGAGGCAGTAAACAAAATCATAAAGCACAACCTGAAAGCTAAATTGGCAACAAAAAAGGGCAGCTGGGCAGATAAATTACCACAAGTGCTCTGGGCGTATCGAACCACAGAGAGAGGTTCAACAGGTGAGACCCCATATTCCATGGCTTATGGAGCTGAAGCTGTCATTCCCGTGGAAACGTCATTCTCTTCACCAAGGTGATATGAACCTCACCAAGAGTAGTGAGACCCGAAACCAATATATGGTAACGAAGAATCGTTTTCTAATTCAAGTTTATAAAAACAAAGAAAATAAAGGACCATGACCCATTATCTATATGGAGATAAGAACCAACGGTATCAAGAAGGTTGTAGACGCCACACTCAAGAAGGAGAAAGAAGGTGAGTGATAAGTCAAGGTTTGAACGCCACAAGGTAGAACCTTGATAAGTTCATAGTTCAATGAAGAACCAAGAGAAAAAGTTCTCTCAAATAATATTTTATTCAAAGTCTCATCTTTTCAAAATAATACATCAATGCGTCCTTTAAATACTAAGAAAAGATCTAAACCCTAGACGACAAAAGAAAAGGAAATAAACTACTCAGCAATTAATTGCCTTACAATTAGGAAAGTAAAAGAATAAAAACTAGCAACTAGTTGACTTTGTTTGGGAAACAAATCAACTATTTATTTGGGAAATAATTAAAAATAGGAAATATGCTAAAATTCGGAATCCTCCAACCCTAGCTTGTATCTCACACCATAATCAGCTCTTTATTAGGAAATATGCTGAAATTCGGACTCCTCAGCTCAAGTCTTCGCGCAACAAACTAGATGGCTGAATTTGGGCTTGTTGTGATCTGTTATGGAGGACGAAGTCTTCATAACATCTGTAGAGCTCGTCTTGGGATTTCCGAAAACATATTATAATAGATAATCCGACTTCAGATGCTCTCTGTAGAGGCCCACGAAGTTCAGCCCGGCGTCCAGCTCTCGTACAGCTCAAGTCTTCGCGCAACAAGATAGATGGTCGAATTTGGGCCTATTGTGATCTGTTACGGATGACAGAGTCTTCATAACATCTGTAGGGCTCGTCTTGGGCTTTTCGAAAACATATTATAATAGACAATCTGACTTCAGATGCACTCTGTAGAGGCCCACGAAGTTCAGCTCAGATTTGAGCTGAACTTGAACTTCAGCAACTCAGAATTAGCCCATCATTAAATGCTTCTTTGATCCTCTTGGCCCCTTGTAATTGGCCCAACCGGAACATGCAATTGATCCTTTGATGATGCTTATTGATTCTCATCATTCCCCCTCTCTTCAAAAGGATTCGTCCTCGAATCTTCACCGTAATGTTGTTGATAGCCTTCGACACTTCATCAAAGTCCTGAAAAAGAGAAACAAGAACACCAGGCCGAGAAGTTGGCTGATTTGAAAATAATGCCTTTTTGATCTCACTCTTTTTTGCATAGAAGTTCATTTGTTTTCTCTCTTTTTTTCCCTCATCGGCCGAGATTTCTTTTTTTACTGTTTCAATCTCTTTTTCTTTTGTCTCTCTTTCTTTTGAACTCTCACTCTCCTTTTTTACATCTCTCTTTTCTTTTAACCTCACTTGATCTTCATATACTTGTATTGGGGTTAAGGGTACAAGAGTGATTCGTTTTTTATTGAGTACAAAGGAGTATCTATTTGTATAACCATCATGAGTTACACGCCTATCAAACTGCCATGGTCGCCCCAAAAGGATATGACTTGCATGCATTGGTACCACATCACACAAGACTTCATCTTTGTACTTCCCAATGGAAAAAGACACCAACACCTGTTTAGTCACCTTGATTTCTTCACTATCATTTAACCATTGTAACTTATAAGGTTTTGGGTGCTTTAAAGTGGCCAAATTCAGTTTTTCCAACAAAATAGTGCTAGCCAAATTAGTACAACTCCCCCCATCAATTATCATGCTACATACCTTATCATTAACATGGCATCGGGTGTGAAAGACATTGTCACGTTGTACCCCATCATCTTCCTTTGCTTGAGCACTAAGAGCTCTTCTTGCGACCAAAAGCTCTCCATCTTTGTGATCTTCGGAAGGTTTGGCCTTGGCCTTGAAACTAGGCTGGTCATCTTTCTTGTTCCAATTCGGTTCCCATGATGAAGAAGAACACGAATGTTGCCCAACTCGTGTGGAACCATTCATCTTCATTCGTTGATCCAGCATCTCTGATAATAACTGATCAAACTTTTGTACCATGGCTTTGTAAAAAAGATTGATATCAATCGTTTCTGGTACATCGTCAGACATTTTTTTTTTTTTTTTTGAATCGGAATCTAATCAAGTCTTTTTTTTTTCTTTTACCCTACTTGATCAAATGGAATCAAGCAAAGATCGGAATTTTTTTTTTTTTCTTCTTTTCAACGGATCTGATCGATTTTTTTTTTTTTTTCAACGGAATCAAAGAAATAAAATTAGAAAGAAGAACAAGGATAGATCAAACCTGATTTAGAAGCCTAAGCTCTGATACCAACTGATATGAACCTCACCAAGAGTAGTGAGACCCAGAACCAATATATGGTAACGAAAGATCGTTTTCTAATTCAAGTTTATAAAAACAAAGAAAATAAAGGACCATGACCCATTATCTATATGGAGATAAGAACCAACGGTATCAAGAAGGTTGTAGACGCCACACTCAAGAAGGAGAAAGAAGGTGAGTGATAAGTCAAGGTTTGAACGCCACAAGGTAGAACCTTGATAAGTTCATAGTTCAATGAAGAACCAAGAGAAAAAGTTCTCTCAAATAATATTTTATTCAAAGTCTCATCTTTTCAAAATAATACATCAATGCGTCCTTTAAATACTAAGAAAAGATCTAAACCCTAGACGACAAAAGAAAAGGAAATAAACTACTCAGCAATTAATTGCCTTACAATTAGGAAAGTAAAAGAATAAAAACTAGCAACTAGTTGACTTTGTTTGGGAAACAAATCAACTATTTATTTGGGAAATAATTAAAAATAGGAAATATGCTAAAATTCGGAATCCTCCAACCCTAGCTTGTATCTCACACCTTAATCAGCTCTTTATTAGGAAATATGCTGAAATTCGGACTCCTCAGCTCAAGTCTTCGCGCAACAAACTAGATGGCTGAATTTGGGCTTGTTGTGATCTGTTATGGAGGACGAAGTCTTCATAACATCTGTAGAGCTCGTCTTGGGCTTTCCGAAAACATATTATAATAGATAATCCGACTTCAGATGCTCTCTGTAGAGGCCCACGAACTTCAGCCCGGCGTCCAGCTCTCGTACAGCTCAAGTCTTCGCGCAACAAGATAGATGGCCGAATTTGGGCCTGTTGTGATCTGTTACGGATGACAGAGTCTTCATAACATCTGTAGGGCTCGTCTTGGGCATTTCGAAAACATATTATAATAGACAATCCGACTTCAGATGCACTCTGTAGAGGCCCACGAAGTTCAGCTCAGATTTGGGCCGAACTTGAACTTCAGCAACTCAGAATTAGCCCATCATTAAATGCTTCTTTGATCCTCTTGGCCCCTTGTAATTGGCCCAACCGGAACATGCAATTGATCCTTTGATGATGCTTATTGATTCTCATCACAAGGGTACAACTCTTCCCACCAGAACTTAACATTGATATGCTAAAATGCGATCTGGATGAGTTAGAAGAAAGAAGAGAGCGCGCACAAATAAGGAATACTGCGTACCAACAAAGGGTAGCCAGATATTACAACTCACATGTGCGTGAAAGGAGGTTCTCGCTTGGTGACTTAGTGCTGAAAAGGGTGAATCTGGGAACAAGAGACAAAGCTGCAGGATCACTCGCAGACAAATGGGAAGTGCCTTATCAAATTATAGGAATAGCTGGCCACGGGGCATATCGCATTACTCGAGAAGGTTTTGGCGAACTACCCCGCCCATGCAATGCGCAGTACTTGAAGATATATTATCCTTAACTTTTTTCAAAGTTTAGAGCTTTTTCAACCTTTTTATTATGTCTTAGAACAGTTTTTCGTTTTAGCATTTTCTTTATGACTATATTAACAAAGTTGCAGGAAATATTCAATAAAAGAGTAATTTATTACTGAGAATTCGCAATTTCACTCGCCAGTCACAAAGGGCATTTGCCATCGTATATCACTACCGTCACATAAAGACGAGTTTCATACTCACATCAATGATAACTGGTGAGAAACAAAATCCCAAAGTTGCAAAAAGCGGCGATCGCCATTACGGGAAAACAGAATCCCTAGAAGCAAGAAAGCCAGCTGAGCAAAAACAAAACATGTTAAAAA
The DNA here is from genome assembly GCA_030490815.1 of Acer saccharum. Lineage (NCBI taxonomy): Eukaryota > Viridiplantae > Streptophyta > Magnoliopsida > Sapindales > Sapindaceae > Acer > Acer saccharum. The sequence continues at coordinate 11,695,783 of CM059871.1, forward strand.
CTTGGTGTATGGTCGGATACGTCCTGACAAATACTGAGTACGCCAAAATACAACAATGGCAGCTGAATAGAGCTATAAAATACGCTAAAAACTTGGTGTATGGTCGGATACGTCCTGACAAATACCGAGTAAGCCGAAAACTCAGCAATGGCAGCTGAATAAAAGCTAAAAATATGCTAAAAAACTTGGTGAAAAACTAAGTAAAGCCAAAAACTCAGCAAAGGCAGCTGAACAAAGAAAAATATATATTAATATTTATAAATTTGTATCATTTACAAATGAAGGAGCAAAAGAAATAAATGTACAATCCTAGACAGTAGAAAAAATCCAAAAAACTCAACCAGCTGCAGGAGGGCCCTCCCTGTCTTCCTCATTTTCAATCTCCTCGTCCGAAGGCCAAATGACTTCTTCATCCTCCATTGGCATGAAAGGCTCATAATCCCTTCTAGCAATAGGACCCAAGTCAGGCTCAGCACCAGAGCCAGAAAAGCTGCCCTTCTGACCTGAATAGTAAGTATTGAAGGCGCGCTTGCTGGGGATTTCTAGATGCATAGGATGAGGTTCAGTCCTGTTATAATGGCAGTGGGCTTTCCATCGTTTTATTTGGTCTTTAATCGAGCCCACGCCGCTGGCCATGTGCTGTTGGAGGGACCTGTCAAAACGCCTCAGAGCTTTCTCATTAGAATGATCTTTCATGGCAAAGAATTTCTTCGCCTGCCTCATGCCTTTCTCAAATTCGCGCAACAAAAGCGCATCGTAGGCAGGGGATCTCTTGAAACGATCAACTGATTCAGCCTCCAGCACAGCTTTCAAATTATCGAAGATGAGGTCGCAAGAAGACAACTGGTTGTGCAAGTCTGCCGCCTCATGCTCAGCCTTTTCCTTAGCTTCCTCAGCCACCCGCTCGGCCTCCAAACGTGCTGCGAAGGACTCTTGACTCGTAGACAGAAGCTCCTTCAGCGAGCGAATCTCCTCTTCAGCAGCAGAGAGTTTTTCTTCGGCGGCTAGCCGAGCGGACAGATGACCATCTGAGGATTCTCTTAACTGAGCGAGCTGTTGAGCATGGGATTCTTCAGTAGAGAGCTTTTCAGCCGCCAAAACAGAAGCCTGCTCGCGTAAGCGTTTACCCTCACGGGAAGCTCTGATCCCATACTTGTAGTTCTCGCCCAGCTCAGACATCATCTGAGGAAAAGGATAGTTCAAATTAAAGAAGTATATATATATAAAAAAAAGAAAGAGATAATAACACATAGAGATTTACGGCGAAGAACTTACCAAGGAGTGGCAGTTGAAGAAAATTTTCATCTTCCTGTTGCAGGACTTGTCTTTAACGTGCCCCCAGCTGTCACCAATGTATATATCATTATTAACCAGGTGGGAGCAGATTTCAGTAGCCCAGAAATCAAAAAGGGACATGTTCCCTTCATCAGCTTCAACCGGTCCTGCAGGATGGGCTTCATGGGAAAAACCCGAACCAAAAGCAGAGGCCCCAGGCTGCTTCGATGGACCTGGCCGATCAATCGATTCTGGTTGACCAGATGGCCTAGGCTGATCTGAGGAGACATTCGGCTCGCCCATGGCCACCGAAGGAGAAGATGGACGGGGAGAAGTAGAAGCAAGGATAGTCTGTTCATTAACCCCCTCAGAGGGAGGCGCTGCTACATTCTCCGCTTCAGCAGGCCCCTCGCGAACAGCCGGTTGGGTAGAAGGGGTCTCGGCCACAGCTGGCTCCTCAGCACCTTCCTCGTCGGAAGAAACAACATACTGCACCACCCTCGAGGCACGCTTAGGAGGCCGAACAGCATGATCAGGTGTACTCCCAGCTGGGCGCTTATTTCTACTAGCTCTGGGGGCCAGGTCACTAGCAGGATCAAGAGGAGTCTCAGGACCATCCGCGTCAAAAAAAGGGACGTCACTGACCCCTCCTGAAACACCAACTTTCTCCTTACCCTTACGACTGGGGGTAGTCACAGTAGGGGTAGTCGCAGCAACAGCAGCAACAGGAATAGTCGCAGCAGCCTCTGCACGCATAGGGGGCTGCCCCGATTCAACCCCTCCTCTGGTAACATCACCAGCGTCCTCGTCCTCGCCATCGGAGGGATCATCACCATCCGGGCTAGCAATTCCTTCCTTAGCCAAACCAGCAACGTGCCTTTTGCTGGCAGCCTCGGAATTCTTCACCGCCCGGGCTTGCAAGTCGCAAACGGTGTCAAAATCACACACTGTAAGAGAAATAAACCAAGTGTCAACTAACAGAATAAAACGAAACAGTAAAACAAAGAAGGAATGGACAAAGACTTACAGCGAGGAAGCCTTGCATGTAGGCGTGTGAAAATCCCCTCAGAAATCATTTTTTCCTCATCCAAGAGGAAGGATCTATCCCTTGAGTCCAAATTAAGGACAGCCGCCGCGGTGAGGTGAGAAATCTCCCTATCCAACAAAGCAGGGGCTGCCTTCGACCGGGCTTCAGGAGATGTGAAATGCTTGGGAACTTTCTTCAAGTAAAGATTGCGGCGACTGCTAGCTGGCACATCCCGACCCCACTCGCCACCGGCGAAAAACCAACTGTTTTTCCACCTTTTATTTGAAGTGGGGAAGCCCCAGATGAAACCCTTCTTTTTTTCATCACTGGAGACCTCAACTTGACCAGGGTTCGCCACACCCTCAGGGATCCAGTTCTCCACCAGCAAAGAGAGAAAGAAGTACGTGCCACCATTGCCCGCCTGCCTTAGAGTATAAAAGTGGCGGATCTAGCGGGGTGTAGGGGGCCCATAACCCTTCAGTTTCCACATAAGGCACAGGCACATCAGTATCCTGTAGCTGTTTGGAGCGAGTTGTGCCGGTGCAATCTGAGCCTCAACGAGAAACCTCGTAATAAAAGGCTGCAGAGGAAGTGTTACTTCGCAGCTGAGCATGGCCCCATAGATGGCGACCGCATTCTCGGGAGGATTCCATGCTGCTCGATCGCCAGGTAACATCAAAGTAACAGAGTCTGGAATATCAAAACGACTCTTATATTTGCGGAGCTCGTCCTCGCCAACCACATTAACCTCCGTATCAAAAGAACACGGACGGTCTAGCGAGAAATGCAGCCTATCCCTGTGATGGTCCTCTACGTCGGAGTCGACAGTCGTCTGCATATCCAGCAGAGACTCACGGGGAGCCCTAGAAGCACGTCGTTTACTGCTTGTTGGTCTAGAAGATCTCGGCATTGTTGGAGAATCGCTGTTAGAAGACGGAGGAGAGATGTTAGGAATAAAAGTATCCTCAGAAGATGGAACATAAACAGAAATTGGGACCGGAGAATCCGGACGAAAATTACGAATCAGAGATTCGATTTTATCCGCAGTACATTTGTCACCAAGCTCCATGGCTTGCATCATCCGATTAAAAAGAGAAAAGCGTAAGGAGGGATCCATGAAAACTCACCAGAAAAACCCTAGGATCGGAGGATGAGCAAAAAGTTTGGGAACGCCGTGAAATCAGCACGATCGATTTCAAAAGAAGCTGTCTAACAGTGAAGTAGAAAGAATTCGGGGCAGAAATTTCCAAGAAAAATGAAAGAATTCTGCTTTGAGAGGAAAAATGGAGAAATAAATGGAGACAAGTGAAGTGGAGAAAAGGAAACGATCGGGCCTTAAAAAGAGGGAACTTTGAAATTCAAAACGAAAATCAAGTGCAATGATACGCAATTAATGAGAATGACGGCCACAGTGACCAACCGCAATAGTCACCACCAAGTAAATGACATGTGGCATCTCGGGGATAACCAAGCAGTCAGAATGTCCCTTCACCTGTCAAACAAGTGGAAGCGCTAGAAGTTATGTGGCTCAAATTGAAAGCTTGCACCGGAAGAATCAATTAATAAATACAGCGCATGGTAAAAAGGAAAGAGGGAGTTATTGCAAAGTGTGTCGAAATCTTATAAGCATAAATATAAATACTGCTCGCAGAGGCAAACGAAGTGGGAAGAACAAGTCATTCGCTCAACTCAAAGTATTTATGGGGGTATTGTTGTATGTATAAATTCGCCAACCTGACACGTCATCAAAAAAGCCAACAAAAGACTGCCACGTCACTCATTGACCGGGTCAAGGGAGGAAGTGTGACGAGTCAGAATGATAAAATAGCTCAAGCTAAAAAGGAGTCAAAGATATGGTCGCCGAAACTAGATACCTATTCACCGAATGTAGAAGTGTGCTCGCAAAAGATACGATACCCAGAAAGTGAAGGTACTCACTGGACTAGTACACTGGGCCTGAACCGACTCGGCAGAAACTCAGAAATAAACCCTAAACTTTTAGAAGACCCAGAACAACGAGGAATCATAAAAAGGAAAGTAGACTTGGATCCGTGACGAGAAGGGATCCTAGTACGAATCAAAGAGGGAAACCTTCCACCCACACAGCTAAAAACAAGGGGAAACCCTAATTAAACATGTATAAATAGGACCACCTATCCCATGAGGAAGGGGTTCAGAAATCTAGAGAGAGAGAAGAGAGCAATTGTAAGAGAGATCAAAGTGTGTAACAAGGCAACAAAACCTAGTATTATTTTTCTGCCCTCAGGGGCGCCGTGGTTTTTTCCCATTCAAGGGTTTTCCACGTAAAATCTGTCTTTTGTATGCGTTCTTAATTTTCTTGTTTTATATTAAATTGATATAATTGTTGAGTGCGTGGCAATCCAAATTTCACCGTCAACATCTAACATAGCTAAAAACCTATTAAGTATCTCTAAGTTCACTCATGACAATAATGCCACTGCTGAGTTTTTTGGTGATTGTTGCCTTATCAAGGACAAGGATTCCAAGAGAATTTTGCTCAAAGGTTTGCTTAAGGATGGCCTGTACCAACTTGAGCTGACAGCTGATGTCAAGAGTATAGGTGCTCAATCCAGAGATAGCATGATTTACTTTTCAAATTTTCCAATTTCTACTTACAATAAGAAGCATGTAGTTGATGAGAAATCGAACTGTGTGCTGCCTCATTCAGCTTGTACTCAGTTGAACCCTTGTGTAAATATTGTTGCTGATAACTGTGTACAAAATGCTTCCATGAATGTTAAGGATAGTGCAACTTTGTGGCACAACAAACTTGGTCATCCTAGTGGTAAAATTCTGAAACAGATATTAAGGCAGATGAATGTGTCTTGTAATGTGTCCAACTTTGATTGGTGTGATGCATGTAAATTAGATAAAATGCATTAGTTGCCATACAGTAGGTCTGAAATTAAGTCCAAATCACCATTAGAGATGGTTTACACAGATATTTAGGGACCTTCCCCTATGGTTTCCACAACTGGACACAAATATTACATATCTTTTGTTGATGATTACACCCGATTCACCTGGTTGTTTCCAATTGTTCTAAAGTCCGAAACTCTTCCTGTTTTCTTAAAGTTCAAGAAACAGGTTGAACTTCAATTCCACACAAAAATTCGTGTTCTTCAGTCTGATATGGGAATGGAATACCAAGCATTTGCCTCAAGTCTTCAACAGTTTGGTATAGTTCATAGGTTTTCTTATGCATACACTCACCAACAAAATGGTGTGCCTGAGAGGAAACATAGGCATATAGTTGAGACCGGTCTCACTCTATTAGCACAGGCTAAACTTCCTATGAAATTTTGGACAGAGGCTTTCAATGCTGCTGTTCTTCTTATTAACAACCTGCCTACTTCAGTTTTAAAAGGAATTTCTCCTTTCCAAGCTCTTTATAATAAAAAGCCAAATTACTCATACTTCAAGGCTTTTGGTTGTTCTTGTTTTCCTTACACAAGACCCTACTCACGTGTCAAGTTTGGTTTTCACTCTGTTAAATGTGTCTTTATTGGGTATAGTTCTCAACACAAAGGTTATAAGTGTCTAAGTCCCACTGGCAAGGTGTTCATTTCTAGGAATGTGTTGTTTCATGAATTTGAATTTCCCTATTCGGAGTTATTTCCTTCTCAATTATCTCCTATTATGCCTCCTACTTCTGGACCAGTGTTATCCTTGTCTTCTAGCCAAAGCCCCACAGATTTTGTGCCTATTAGCATTCGTGCTTCATCTGGTACTACTGCAGCTGTTATAGAAAATTCAGGTGTTGTTGAAAATGTTAATGCTTTGCCTGCTCGTGTGCCTTCAAGCAATCTTTGTCCAACATCGACTCATGGGATGGTCACAAGGTCCAGGACAGGTACTTTGCGTCCTAGGGTGTACTCTGCCCTCTGTCAATCTCTTTGTGCTTTCCTGATCTTAGAACCCACAAAAGTCAAGATAGCCCTTGCAGATTCTAATTGGAAGAAAGCAATGTTAAAGGAGTATAATGCCTTGCTTCTTAACAACACTTGGTCTTTAGTACCGCCAGCTGATGGAATCAATATTGTTGGTCACAAGTGGGTGTTTAGGGTCAAGTATAACCCTGATGGTTCAGTTTTAAAGTACAAAGCAAGGCTGGTTGCAAAAGGTTTCCATCAAACTCCGGGAGTTGATTTTTTGGACACCTTCAGTCCTGTTATAAAGCCTTCGACGATTCGTGTTGTTTTCACTCTTGCTGTTACCTTTGGCTGGCCGATCCAACAAGTAGATGTCAACAATGCGTTTCTTAATGGCGATTTACAAGAAGTAGTTTATATGGAGCAACCAGTTGGGTTCATTGCTGCTGACAAGCCTAATCATGTGTGTAGACTTCACAAAGCCTTGTATGGCTTGAAGCAAGCTCCCCGAGCTTGGTTTCACAAGTTGAAAGGGGCACTGCTTGACTGGGGTTTCTCTCCATCCATATCTGATGTATCTTTGTTCATAAAAAGGGTTGTAGCTCAGGTGGTCTATATCTTGGTCTATGTAGATGACATATTGGTGACAGGTAACAGCTCTTCTCTTATACAATCTACTATTTCAGCTCTTCACTCTCGCTTTGCTCTGAAGATTTGGGTCAAGTGAACTATTTTCTTGGAGGGGAATGCTATCTACCTTTCCCATTTACCTTTCTCATTTACCTTTCCCACTCATTGTTTGACACGTGTACACTTTTTTATTTAATAAAAAGCTCTCACTTTTTGTTACAAAGCTTATTTACGTATTTACCCTTGATGGTTGCTTTTATCATTTCATTAATAAGGGGTAAAGACGTAAACAAGATTTGTATCAAAAAGTGAGAGCTTTTTATTAAATGAAAAAGTGTACACGTGTCAAACAATGAATGAGAAAGGTAAATGGGAAAGGCAAATGGGAAAGGTAGATAGCATTCCCCTTTCTTGGATTTGAGGCTCATAGAAATGCTAGTGGTCTCTTTCTTACACAAACAAAGTATATTCATGATCTGCTGTCAAAAGCATCCATGTTGAATTCTAAACCAAGCTCCACACCTCTGTGTTCAAGTCTCAAAACGTCACTAAAATCTGGTGTGCCATTTAATGATCCCACATTGTATAGAAGCACCATTGGGGCACTTCAATATGTTACCTACACTCGTCCTGACATTGTGTTTGCTGTCAACAAATTGAGCCAATATTTGGTTGCTCCTACTGATCAACATTGGCAGGCCTGTAAGAAAGTTGTAAGGTTTATGATTTGTATTGGCTTGATTCCATTGCAAAACGCTCTATGTTTGTATTAGTTATTGCTTAAGATGTTCTTTGAAGAAAGGAAGCTTAAAAGATGAAGAAGCAGTGTCTAGTGCAAAAGTCGTCTTCAAGTGGTGAAAAGCGTCAAAGGTATATCTTGACTTCCATCCTCTTGCAAGGCGTTAGCGCACACACACACAATTCATACATGTGTGTCCCTACATCATGGTTCAAACATTTTTTATAACACTTTCACACACTTCATAGTATGCTCATGCATTGTTCTTTAATAGACAAACATTGTGAAATTGCATGCTTTGTGACTATCTCTTTGATATGGCATGCTTGTGTGAATATGTGTTTATTTGTTTGTGTATTTTGTGTTTAGGACTTAAACATGTTCTTATTTAATGTCTTATTGAGTTCCAGTCGTTTCGGTTACTCATTCATAAGGTTTCAAGTCCAAACAATGTGACTATGCTACTTTTCGTTCTCATTCGTTGAGTTGAATTCATCATCGGTTTCTAAGATGATTTCTCAACCATTTTTCAAAGTTGTGTAGTCATCATCGTGCATGAGGGAGTTACAGTTCGTAATCCAAAAACATATTCAAAATCGGAGTTCGGATGCCCAAGATATGGGCTGAAGAACCGAAGGAGCGTGCGAGAGAAGTCTGGAGCGCGTGTGGCCACAAGGCCTGGCCGTGTGGGAGGCCGTGGGCCCCATGGCCAAGGGAGCCCTCTGCTCCCGTGTGGCCCACGCGCCCCCCATGGGGAGGTGATGTGGCACACTCTGATTTGCTCAAAAAATCTCTCTCTCTGCTCCTTTTAAACTCATCTCCTTCCCTCCACACTTGTGTTGAATTTTGAAGAACACTCACGAAATTTCTGCAGAATTCTCCAATTTTGTGTTTTCTTATTTTGATCATATCTCTCTCATACGAACTCGAAATCAATCGATTCAAAAACTAAAATTGTTGGTCTCGAAGAGAGCTACAAACCCCAAGTATTTTCAGAGGCAGCTGACTTCGCCATTTTTCTCAGTTGATCCATTTTCAGTCCGAGGTCAAGGTTGTTAGTTCAACTTCTTCTTTTTCAATTTCATCTTTGATCATCTCTTGATTCTTACTATTTGATTGATGAAATTTGTTGAGAAGTATGTTAGATCACATGCTAGGGTTATTTGATCATTTGTTAATTGAGATTTAGCTTTGTGATTTGTTTTGAACATATATGTGCTAAACTTGATTTTGTGTGAAATTGATTCTAGAAAATGAATATATGATATGTCTTATATTATTTTCTAGATTTTATTTCATGATCTAAGAACTAGGTTTTTAGTGTGATAAATTGAATATTCATACCTTTATTCTTATTGATTTACATGTCTTGATTTCTAGATAATCTTGTGATTGTGTGTTGGAAGCATATTCTAGATTGTCATTGAACATGTACATTTTGCTTGATTGATCATCTAGCTTAATTTGTTTGTGTTTGCATCACTTGCATCACTTTAGATCATAGCCTTGCATTAGGTTGAAGTCTCTAGCAAAGTGAGTGAAGCTTTGTGGATAGAGCAAGGAAGTCTTGATTAGAGTCGGGAGGACTCGGATAGTCAAGCAAGGGAGTCTTGTCTAGGGTCAGGAGGATCCGGATAGGCAAGCAAGAAATCTTCCAAGAGACATGAGCGTTTTGGATAGGAAGTTGCTTTCTAGAGGTGTAGGACACATCTCGGATAGGAAGTAGGCTTGGTGATTCACTAGCCCGAGGGTAGATTAGGAGTTGATAGCTTGAGCGGATATCATGAGTGATAGCTTGAGTGTGTAAGTCATTTTTCACATAGTGGATTGCTTTGCCGGTGGTTGTGGTATCAATTCGTGGATGTTTCCTCTTTGAGGTTTTACCACGTTAAAACACTTGTGTTCATTTTTGCTTTTACTTTTCTTTATCTTCCATTTCTTTCATTGATTGCATATCTTGTAAATTGATTAACTCTTGTATAAGTGAAATCAATTAATTTGTCAAATTTAATCAAGTGTGCATTTTCATTGATATATTCCGCATTATTTTTAAATTGGGAGAATTTAGAGCCTATACCTATTCACCCCCCCCCCCCCCCCCCCCCCCCCCTCTAGGTATATTTCACTACTACTTAAGGGAAATTTCAAAAGTTCTCAGGTATTTAAAAGGCACTTCCTATGTTGGTCTTCTCTTTCGTCCAGCTCCTGAAATGTTCATTGAAGCATACTTCGATGCTGATTGGGAATCGTATGTGGATGATCGACGCTTAATGAGTGGTTGTTGTGTCTTTCTTGGCTCCAATCTAATTACCTGGTTTTCAAGAAAACAAAAGGTTGTGGCTAAGTCAAGTGTAGAAGCCGAGTATCGGGCTCTCTCACAGTCAGCTTCTGAGGTTTTATGGCTCAAGTCCCTGTTTCCTGAGCTTGGTTACTCCATTTTAGGTACTCCTACCTTATGGTGTGACAATACTAGTGCCGTGTCACTTGCTCAAAATCCAGTCTTCCACTCTTGTACAAAGCATATAGAAATTGATGTACACTTTGTTTGGGAAACAATTGCTTCAGGTCAGCTAGTTGTTCAATACATTCCCACTGCGAATCAAAAGGCTGATATCTTAACAAAAGCTTTACCTGTATCTCGGTTTGAATTTCTACGAGACAAATTGAGCTTGGTGTCCTACCCAGCGCTCGATTTGCGGGGGAATGTAAAGAGTAATTGTACATCAGGTAAAGAATGCAAAGATGCAACTCTTACTACTGATGTATCAGATACAGGTCAAGCTCACTCCAAATCAGCTACTGCACCTACTAATACTAGAGTACCAAATGATGATCTGGTCACAAGATCATTACCACATTTCCGCAGTACTTCAAGAGTTAAAGATCGATCACAAGATCGTATCTCAACCACACATCAGACCTTGAAGAGAACACAAATCAGTGGTTAGGATTCAATGAGTGCCTAACAGAATTTGGCACCAGAATCAGTTTTTATCAGAGTCAAGTTTGCTATCAACAATCTGACCTGGCTAAATGATTGGCTCTCCTTAATTCAAGGAAAGTTGTTTATTGACATGTAAAAAGTGTGATCTCAAATTGTATATAAATAGTCACTGTATTCATTGATATTGTATTCGAGACTTTCAGTAAAAAATAGAAACAGAGTTTTCTCTTAAGCATTTCTTCAAACGTCTTCTTCATCTTCAATACAACTCCATTTGTCATTTCTTCACAGTTCACAAGCACAATTGAATCTAATCAAGCTAGAAATGGAGACTGATAAGGCACATGTTAAAACTAGTCACACAGGCCATATCTGAGAGCTTTAGATGGATCTGTGAACCAATGTTGTTTGTTTATATGAAAAATGAATGATTGGAGCAAAATGATGAAAGGAAAAGATACATATAGATATTGTTAGCAGTCTCCCATGCCTAAACATACAACTGTGGTTTCATTTCCTTGTAAGTATGCACGATGAAAGACTAATAACAAAGAGCAAAGAGTAATTCAATGGATTAGTAATTCAATGGTTTCAATGGATGTTATAAGACAAATGCAAGCAGCAACATCCAATTCATAACTTCAAACCATAGTTACCATACACACTGGTATTTGTTTAACATGGTTATTGACTTATTTCACATACATGTTACTTGAATAAAAGACCAAAACTTCAAGCTTATATACAAATTTGTCATATGAAGCAGAACAGTACAGGCTAGCTTAAGAAGTAAGAAGTAACAGATGGGATGGTCTTGATTTGAATGATAAAAGCCAAATACAAGCAGCTGCATACAATTCCAAACTTGAGAAAACAATTAATAAACTAACATCCATATACGGGTAACTACTTTAGGAAAGGAAAAATGCAACTTCATATCATACTAACAATCATGGTCATGTCACTCTAAAACACAACTCAAGAGACAAATAAATGCAATCAACATTTGAAATCAGTAACAAAGTCTTCTTTGCAGAGAATCTACCACAATTGCTCTCATTTGTTTTCAAATTCAAAAGTGATAATGTAAAATCAAATTGAGACAAAACACGTCAAAGCATATAGCTAGCTACCTTCTGGAGTCGAATCCTTAGCTCCTACAATGATATTGTTGGTGGTGTGCTCTTCTTCCTCCTCCACCAATTCCTTTTATGGTTGCTATTTGTCATCTGTGGCTGATGCAATGGAGTTGTTGTACTAGAAACTCCACGCACAAATTAAAATTAGAACTAAAATTAGCACTAGAAACTCAGAATAATAAAAAAATTATCACAAAAATCCCCTAAAAATCCACGCATAAATTAAAACTGTTATACAATCATAACGAAATACTAACCTGCATAACAGGACTCAAGCGAGGGACGGAGTCAGTGATCTCGACGACGTCGTTCTTCTGAGGTGAGACTCGTCCAACCAAGACTCCATTGACCGCCGCCGTCTTGTGCTTCCTCGCGTACAGCACTAGTTTTATGTACGCATTTTGCGAGATTTCGTATCTTAACTCGCCACCACCACCACCTATCTCTCTCTCTCTCTCTCTCTCTCTCTCTCTCTCTCTCTCTCTCTCTAAGACTCAAGTGAGTTTCTATTGTTGCTCGAAACCGTTGACAAATACAAAGATGAAGAAATGATGTCTGTGTCTGTGTTGAGTTGGACTCGGTGAGTCTATGGTGAGGAAGTTGACGAGGTTGAGACGGTGAGGAGGTTGACGAGGTCATGTGCTAGATTTGGAGGTTAACGACTCTTCACGGCGGTAACAACGATCTTCGTGGCAAGCAGATGGGGAGTAGATCGTGAATTTGTGACGTAGAGAGATGAGAGAAATTGGGCAAGAAAATCAGAGAGTGAATTTCAGTTTGATATATATAGAGAAAGGGGTAAAATTGGCAATATAAAAATTTCATTTAACTGTACAAACAGCTTCGCGTGTTTTGTAGGAAGCTCTTTCAAGAGAAGCACCTATGGTGGTGCTTCTTGTAGAAGAGCTTTCACACTCAAGAAGCTCTTTTCATATTTTATCCAAACACTCTCAAAAGCTGCTTTTGAGCTCCAAAAGAGCTTTTAACCTCTTTAAAAGCCTAGCCAAACAAGGCCTATGTTTCTTTGTTTACTGACTTTACTCATAAATGTTAACTTTATACATTATTCCTTTTACTCTATGTTGTAATAAACTTGTAATTTATAGTTTTTAATTGATAGAAGAATAGTCATTTTTCTTTCTTTGTTTTAATCGATTTCACTTTTACTTTAAAGATTCAAAGTAAAAGTTCAAACTCAAAATCTATTGATCAATATTCTGATATCCATATAGTATAATCATATAATTCAAAATCTTAAATTGATAAATTAATTAGCTCAACAACAGTATTTGAACTCTAAACAACAATTAATTAACCAGAGATCCACTTAAGTATTTTATTTTAGAACGCTAAATTGTTCAAATAATTATTTGTCTCTTGATACATATCATAATTATATTACCTGCAATACAAATATTTTTTAATTTATATAGTAGTTTTTTAATTTTATTTTATTTTTTTAAATCGCCTAAAGTTATAATTTCGCTCCTAATAGTTAGATTCTAATTGGCTTCTCTTTACGATATAACTCACATTATATGAATTTAGATGATCTAGTATTATTATTTAGATACTAGATAATTTTATTTTATTTTAAAATCTTTTGTTTATATCAATTTATTAAATTAAAAAATATATTATTATTATTATATATAGTTAAAAAAAAAATTAGGGTTAATTGCAATAACATACCCTGACATTTTACAATATAACAACCATATTGTATTTTTTGCTAAAATTATTGAAACATACCCTTGACCAGTTTGACCAAGGTTAGATTTAACGTAGACTTAACATTGTTAAGGGTATGAATGTCTTTTTCCATAAAAGTAAATAAAAAATATATTTTATTTATTATACAAATAATAAATATTAAAAAAGTTTCAAATGTAATAAATATTAAAAAAAAAATTAATAAAAAAAAAAATGGAAAACACATCAGAGATTGCACCTTGGTGTGTGCGATCTCACCAGATTTCCTATATGGTTCACAATGAGATTGACTCGGATCTCTAGATCTCTCCAATGGAGATTTGGTCTCCAATAGAGGAGATCCTCCTATGTTCCCTCTAGATGACTGACCTTTAACACCTCCTTCCCCGCCACATCACTCAACCATCTCCCTCCCTCCTCCCGCTCCATTCACTACCGCCAATCTCGCCCTCTACACTCTCTATCTCCACCATTGGAGCCAAGGCATTTGAGTGAGAGTGATGATGAATTTGAGGCTGTGTGCGAATTTTAGTGGTTTTTATTTTTGTTTTTTTATGGATTTTTTGTTGAGCTTTTACATAATACAACTCGTTTATGTCGATCCATCTTGCTTGTGTGATGATGACCAGATCTAGTTTTGGCTTTTAAGTGTTAGTTGATTTATTGCTTCAATATATATATATATATATATATATTTTATAGTAATATGTTGTTTTCTTTTGAGATGAGAAAAATACAGTGCTTGTGATGATGATTCATGGTAGAGATGGAGAAGATGATTCATGGTAAAGATAGTGATTATGAATTTATGATAATTGATTTACAATTTTTTTTTTGGTTAATTTCGAATTTTTGATGGATCTTGAGGAGATCTGACTTCTTCTTTTTTTAGTTTCTTATTTTTTATTATAATTTGATTTTCAATCATTTTTAATAATTATTTAAAGAATATTATTATTGTAATTGTTAAAACATTAAAGGAAGGACAATTTGGTCATTTTATCTTTCAATGCTAGTTAATTGTTAGTCAAGGGCATCTTCTTGTAATTAAAGGAAAAGTTTAATATAGCTGTGATATTGCAAAACGTCATGGCATGTTATTGCAATTAACCCAAAAAATTAACATTGAATGGCCAAAATTTTACTAAATAAATGTTATTATATTTTGAAGGAAAACACAAGCACATTTATCAAGTTTGACCATAAATTATTAAAGTAGTAGTGTAAACAAAAAGTTGACAAAAGTTTTTTTATTAAATTGAATAGACAACATAAATTAGAATTGTGAAGAGGGACTGGCTACCATACGCAGGAAAAGTCCTAGTATGATACCAAGCATTTTGAAAATTAAACACAACCATTGGATTGAGAAAAATGTCAATCCAATGGTGGAAAAAATATAAACAATTAAAATAAATGATTAACAAAGCAACCGGTTACACTGGTTACTTGAAAAAACATCTCTGTTCACTCTCACCGACTCACCCTCTTCTTTCTCATTCAATCTCTCACTCCTTTCTACCTCATCCATTCAGACAAAAATCAAAACAATTAGTGCACTCAAATCTCAACCTTCGAAGGTTTGCGCTGGATTGGGTTTCAAAGTTGGAATTCTTTGAACCTCAAACTCGATTTCTAGAGGTCTGTCTCCACTGCCTCCATTGGCGGTCGTAGAAGTCAGATCTCCACAACCAGTCGGAGGAGATGGACATGGAGATCCAACGAGGAGGAGTCAGATCTACTCCAATCAAAGGTGATCAACATCGATCTCCTCCAGTGGCGGAGTTCCATGTTGATAACGACGATCTCCTTCGACTGGAGGAGACCTTCCAACTCTCGTAGGAAGAACCACCGCCAGCGGAATTTGAGGTTTTGTATTTTCTTAGAAACTTTTATTGAAATTACTTTTTGGAGTTCATCATTTTGGAACTCAGGAGTTCAAAGCTATTGATATCTTTTTTCTGGGTTTGGTTTGTAATATTTTTTTATTTTTTTTTGTGGGTTTGCTTTGTAATGTATGTAATTGTGTAAATTTTTTCTGGGTTTGCTTTATGATGTTTATAACTGTGTAGAATTTTTTTTTATTTTCTGAATTTGGTTTGGTTTTCTTGTCTTTTCTTTTCTAGGTTTGATATGGTATTCTAACTTTGTTTTTATGGGTTTGGTTTGGTTTTCTGTTTTTGGTTTGATTTTGTCTTTGTGTTTTCTAGGTTTGCTTTGATTTCTATACTTTTTTTAAAAGTTTATATTTGTAATGAGGATCATTAGATCAGTGATTTAATGTGATTGTTTTGTGTGTTTGGTGAGAAAATATAAGAGCAAGTTGGAAGAAAAAATTGGAAGCAATAGATTCTTAAAAAAAAAAAAAAAAAAAAATCAGATCTCCTTTCTTCTTTCTTTCATCGCCTTCTTGTTCTTCAGTTCTTCTTTCTTCATCTGCGTCTTCTTCTTTCTTCGTCTACCTCTTCTTTCTTGCTTTCTCCTTCTTTCTTCTTCATGACAGCAAATATGGAGGCCGGTCTGCTCCTCCGGTGACGGAGCCGCCAATCTGCTTCCTTCATGACAGTAAATACAATAATTTTGTTTCAATTGTTTCTGCTGCAATTGGGTTCTCTTTGTTTATGTTAAAGTTTCCTTTTTTAACGTCTAGTTTCTCAATTGGGTACAAAATTCAGTGATTGAGGGTTTCTAGTTGATGCCCAGTTTTGATTGGTTCTTTTGCTCAGTTTATTTAATTTAATGTGCTTTTACTTTATGCTTACTAACAATGGAAGAAAAGAAATTGTGAAATTATAACTAAGAATCAAATCATATCACACTAATCAATTCAAATTGTCTGCTAGTTTCTGCTTTATCACCACACCTTATAACTAAGGAAATGGTAGTACGAATGCGAAGGTAGTTTGGTTTTGTAGTGATTTACTGTTGGAATTTATCCTGCCACCAAATTCACTGATGGAAAAATTTGGAGAGTAAATAGAATTTTTATAAATTTATCTTTATTCTATTTATTTTGTTACATCCTTTCTTCAGTTCTTGTCAATACTCTGTTTGAGGTAGGCTTACTTTTGTTTTCATTTTCAGTGATGGGATCTATGATGAACTACCAACTAATTTCAGTTAGAACTGAGATTTCTTACACATTGAAATTTCAATGCAGTTATACAATGATTTTCTTTAGTCTATTGAACTTTATTTAAAGTTGATTTTCAGTATATTGATTTTGGTTTAGTATATTGGTTTAGTTGATCATTACTAACATTTTTACAATGGTTAAGGTCTCAACATTTTAATTGAAATTTGGAGGCTGTGTAGAGAGCTGATTTTGAAGTCAAAGTTGCAAAGTTGTTGAGCTAGAGTATGGAAGAGGGGCAATACAAGCTCTTAAATAGTTTGACGACAATGGAGCAGACCACCAGGTTTCTATTGGAGGCTGATGAATGTTTTTGAATTGTTCTTTACACTTAGTTCAACTTCAAGCAATTCAATTATAGATTTTACAAAATTTAAATTGTTTATTGTGATGGCATTTCATTTGAACTAAATTTACCAACAAACATTATTGCAATTCAAATGAAAAGTAGACTCATTTTGTGTTCCCAAACTTGGTGTTTGTAGAAACTTTCTTTTGGTGTGACTTTTGGCTCTTTGTGTGTGTACACAGGTGGACTTATAATGGTGTTGTGTATTCTTGAACGGAGGTTCAGTAGCCGAAGGATGTAACTCCTTCAACAATAAAAAAAAAAAGATACAACTCTTTTGTAAATTCCACCGGTCGTAATGTTAGGTTGATTTTTTTCAGTGTTGATGATATTTTGTATATAATTTTGTGAGAAATATGGATATATAGGAGTTCAGAAAATAATTTATGTGTTTTTTTTAACAGGGATGATCCTACCAATTTTATTTTTATTTTTGCTACTGTCACAATTTGGGAAAAAAAATAGAATCTCTTCAATATGATTAGAAAGTCTTTTTTTTTTTTTTTTTTTTAATGAACCAATCCTTTTTCTTGTTTTATAAATTAATTATTGAAATTTACTTGCTAGAATTATTCATAATTTTGTTATATATATGTGAAGATGTATTGTTATTTTTTTTAAGCTGCTTGGAGATGTATTGTTACCCTTATGATAATTGACTGTTTATTAATTTATTAAAATTTAATTTTTAAGAAGTTTTAAAGTTTATTATTAATTATTTAAATTTATATTGATTTTTGAAATTATTATTGTAAAATTTATGTCGATTTGTAAGTGGAAATTATTAAGACCAAATATTTAATTTACAATTTGGGAAAAAAAAAATCGAAACTCGAAACTCTTGAAGATGATGAGTAATAACAATTTGGGGTATCCATAATTATCGAATATATTATTGGAATAGATTTATAAGTCTTGTAAAATAAGATAGAAAACTTATCAAACCCGTTTTATATTCTAAGAGAAATCTTGTGGTAAAAATCTTATCAAACTCGTTGCATCTCTATTTCCCTTAAGAGATTGGTTTCTTTTCCATGTTATGATATTATTTATAAAACCAATTGTTTTCAAGTGGAGTGTATTTGGCATTCAGGTGGTGGTTCACTAGATTGTTTTTACTTATATAAATCAAGAGTCAACAAAGGAGCTGTGTGGGGAATCCAATAAGTTTAACAAACAATAGAGTGGTGCTATTGGCACACCCCCTACTGATCTATTTATGTCTCATTTGTTTAAATTTTGATTTAATTAAATAAAGTTAAATGTTTTTATTAATTTATTTTATTTATTTCCAAACCTACCCTTTTACTTATTTTGGAAACTTAATAAACTCCATCTTTAATATCTCAATCTATTTCAGATCTCTTTATCTCTGGTCTCGTCTTTCTCTAACTTTCCATGAATGATTTTTCTTTTTCTTCTTATTTCTTTTTTAGTATTTTTTTTTTTAACATCAAACTTTATGGAAAATGTCAGGAAGTCATAAGACAAAGAACAAGCAAACAACCACAAGAAAAGAGAAAAAAACAGAGCAACCCAAGATAAAACAAAAAAAAAAAAAAAACGAAACAACCTATAAACAAAACGAAACTAGAAGCAAAGAGCAAGTATTTGTTTTGATTATCATCATTTCACTTTCAGATTCTAAAAGAATAATGAGATTAAATGATAATTAATATCTCATTTATCTAATGCACCTCAAGTGTTTGATTTATTGTTTAAATAGGATCCGTACAAGTATTTTTAGGATTTAAGAGTTATGAAAAAAAAAATCAAGAAAAGAATTAAAAGATCGTAGGTTTTTTTTTTTTTTTTTTTTTTGAAAAGGAATGTGGGGTTTTATTAGATTTATTTTATAGGATATTTCTTTTCTTAAATTGTATATCTATTTTAGTCATTTTGATAAAGAAAAAAAAAATAATAAATAATTTAAAAAGTGGGGCATAAATAGATCAGTAGGTGGTGTCCCAATAGCACCACTCTTAACAATATTGTATTTGACTTTAATAAATATTTAAACTTAAAAAAAAAAAAAAAAAAAAAAAAACCCATTATTATTATTATTATTATTATTATTCATTCGATCTTTTCAAACATACTTGAAAAGAATTTCAATGTTAGGGAGGAAATGGAATAATGTAAGAAAAAATTGTATATAAGTAACAAATTTTGAAGAAAACATGAAATAATAATTAAGGCGTAAAAATGTTTACCGAAGCCATAATGGTGGTTACAACTTACAAGTCAAATTCTGGCAAAGTTTTTAAAATTTAGAGTTTTAGGATGGAGTGCTTTTAAAAAAGGATTGTTAAAAGAAAAAAAAGGCTAATTTTGAAATTAAATGGAGTGTAAGGATTGTTTATTAAGTGTAAGAATATTATTTCAAAGATCATGTAAATAATTTATATGATGACAAATTGGGGAAAAATTCCCAACTCTTGTGGATAAAACAAAATTATAAAGCAAAAATTTGATAAACTTACAAATCTAATTCTAAAAGCAAGATGCTACAAATGAAACATTATAAGTATTGTTTTTATCTATCTTCAATACATATATATATCATAGAAAAAATAGAACCTAAAAAAAAGGGGGAGACGAATAGATTAAATATATTATTACTTAAGGGTCAAGGTCAGAAATTCGAGTTGATATACCTTGACCTATTATTAATTAATAACAATATTTTTACAATTCGTTTTAAAAATAAAAATTATTACAATTAATGCAGCTCTATATCTCTTTAGAAAAAATATATATATATTACAATCACTAACTATAAAAAAATTAAAATATAAGTATATATCTTTTGGTGTGACTATTGACTCTTTTGTGTGTACACAGTGGACTTATAAGTTATAATTGTGTTGTTTATACTTGAATGAAGGTTTGGCAGCAAAATGATGTAACTTCTTAAAAAAAATAATAATAATAATAATTAAAATAAATAAATAATAATAAAAAAAATCCTTTTGTAAATTCCACGGGTTGTAATGTTAAGTTGCATACAGACTTTGTGAGAAATATGGATATATAGGAGTTAAGAATATTTATGTTTTTTTATTTTTTTTAACGGGGATGATCCTACTGATTTTAATTTTATTTTTATTACTATCACGGTTTTGGAAAAAATAGAAACTCTTTAAGATGATTAATAAGTTTTTTTTTTTTTTTTTTGAACCAATCCTTATTCTTGTTTTATAAATTAACTATTCAAATTTACATATTGAAAATTTTCATTTTGTTATATATATATATATATATATATATATATATATATAAGTGAGGATGAATTGTTATTTTTTTTAAGCTACTTGAAGATATATTGTTACCCTTACTATATTTGACTGTTTATTAATTTATTAGAATTTAATTTTTAAGAAGTTTATTACTTTTGAAAATGTCAAGAATGTAGGACCCTTATGAAAGGATGATGTAAAACAGGATTGTATAAGGGATAAAGATATTTTCAATCTAGATTTCTCTTAGGTTAAATAAAAAAAATCATCGATATCTACGGCTATCTTCAAAAATAAATATATTTTTAGTTTATTGATAAAGTTCATAACTACACAAAAAAGAAAGATAAAAAAGAGTAAAATCAAATCTAGACGTAAAGTTCATAACTAGACGTAAAAGTTGTTCATTTTGTTAAGGTTAAGTTGTTCTCGGAAACAACTACTTTAAGGTTAGAACGTTAAAGTGGTTTCCGTCAACGTTGAAGTTGTTCCCAACGAGTAGTTGTTCATGTGAACAACTTTGACGTCCATTGCAACGTTAAAGTAGTTTCCATAACGTAAAAGTTGTTCCCTTTGTTAAAGTTGAGTGGTTCCCGGAAACATCTACAACGTTGGTTAGAACGTTAAAGTAGTTTCCGTCAACGTTGAAGTTGTTCCCAACGAGTAGTTGTTTCCGGGAACAACTTTGACGGCCATTGCAATGTTAAAGTAGTTTCCATAACATAAAAGTTGTTTCCTTTGTTAAAGTCGAGTGGTTCCCGGAAACAACTATAACGTTGGTTAGAACGTTAAAGTGGTTTCCGTCAACGTTGAAGTTGTTCCCAACAAGTAGTTGTTCCCGGGAACAACTTTGACGTCCATTGCAACATTAAAGTTGTTCCTTTTGTTAAAGTTGAGTGGTTCCCGGAAACAACTACAATGTTGGTTAGAACGTTAAAGTGGTTTCCGTCTACGTTGAAGTTGTTCCCAACGAATAGTTGTTCCTGGGAACAACTTTGACGTTCATTGCAATGTTAAAGTGGTTTCCATAACGTAAAAGTTGTTCCTTTTGTGAAAGTTGAGTAGTTCCCAGAAACAACTATAACGTCGGTTAGAACGTAAAAGTGGTTTCCGTCAACATTGAAGTTGTTCCCAAGAACAACTTTGACGTTCATTGCAACGTTAAAGTAGTTTCTATAACATAAAAGTTGTTCCTTTTGTGAAAGTTGAGTGGTTCCCAGAAACAACTACAACGTTGGTTAGAACGTTAAAGTTGTTTCCGTCAACGTTGCAGTTGTTCCCAACGAGTAGTTGTTTCCGGGAACAACTTTGACGTCCATTGCAATGTTAAAGTAGTTTCCATAACATAAAAGTTGTTTCCTTTTGTTAAAGTCGAGTGGTTCCCGGAAACAACTATAACGTTGGTTAGAACGTTAAAGTGGCTTCCGCCAACGTTGAAGTTGTTCCCAACGAGTAGTTGTTCCCGGGAACAACTTTGACGTCCATTGCAACGTTAAAGTAGTTTCTATAACGTAAAAGTTGTTCCTTTTGTTAAAGTCGAGTGGTTCCCGGAAACAACTACAACGTTGGTTAGAACGTTAAAGTGGTTTCCATCTACGTTGAAGTTGTTTCCAATGAATAGTTGTTCCCGGGAACAACTTTGACGTTCATTGCAACGTTAAAGTGGTTTCCATAACGTAAAAGTTGTCCCTTTTGTGAAAGTTGAGTGGTTCCCAGAAACAACTATAACGTTGGTTAGAACGTAAAAGTGGTTTTCGTCAACATTAAAGTTGTTCCCGATGATTAGTTGTTCCCAAGAACAACTTTGACGTTCATTGCAACATTAAAGTAGTTTCCATAACGTAAAAGTTGCTCCTTTTCTGAAAGTTGAGTGGTTCCTAGAAACAACTACAATGTTGGTTAGAACGTTAAAGTTGTTTCCGTCAACGTTGCAGTTGTTCCCAACGAGTGGTTATTCCCGGAAAAAACTTGAACGTTCATTGCAACGTCAAAGTAGTTTCCATAACGTAAAAGTTATTCCTTTTGTGAAAATTGAGTGGTTCCTAGAAACAACTACAACGTTGATTAGAACGTTAAAATGGTTTTTGTCAACATTGAAGTTGTTCCCAACAATTAGTTTTTCCCAAGAACAACTTTTACGTTCATTGCAACGTTAAAGTAGTTTCCATAACGTAAAAGTTGTTCCCTTTGTTAAAGTTGAATGGTTCCTGGAAACAACTACAAGGTTGGTTAGAACGTTAAAGTTGTTTCCGTCTATTTTGAAGTTGTTCCCAACGAATAGTTGTTCCTGGGAACAACTTTGACGTTCATTGCAACATTAAAGTGGTTTCCATAACGTAAAAGTTGTTCCTTTTGTAAAAGTTGAGTGGTTCCCAAAAACAACTACAACGTTAGTTAGAACGTTAAAGTGGTTTCCGTCAACATTGAAGTTGTTCCCAACGATTAGTTGTTCCCAAGAACAACTTTTACGTTCATTGCAACGTTAAAGTAATTTCTATAACGTAAAAGTTGTTCCCTTTGTTAAAGTCGAATGGTTCCCGGAAACAACTACAACGTTGGTTAGAACGTTAAAGTTGTTTCCGTCTACGTTCAAGTTGTTCCCAACGAATAGTTGTTCC
The DNA here is from genome assembly GCA_030490815.1 of Acer saccharum. NCBI lineage: Eukaryota > Viridiplantae > Streptophyta > Magnoliopsida > Sapindales > Sapindaceae > Acer > Acer saccharum. The sequence goes on from CM059871.1 coordinate 11,718,482, forward strand.
CGGGAACAACTTTGACGTTCATTGCAACGTTAAAGTGGTTTCCATAACGTAAAAGTTGTTCCCTTTGTTAAAGTTGAATGGTTCCTGGAAACAACTACAAGGTTGGTTAGAACGTTAAAGTTGTTTCCGTCTACTTAGAAGTTGTTCCCGGAAACAACTTTGACGTTCATTGCAACGTTAAAATAGTTTCCATAACATAAAAGTTGTTCCCTTTGTTAATGTCGAGTGGTTTTCGGAAACAACTACAACGTTGGTTAGAACGTTAAAGTTGTTTCCGTCAACGTTGAAGTTGTCCCCAACGAGTTGTTGTTCCCAGGAACAACTTTAACGTTCATTGCAACGTTAAAGTAGTTTCCATAACATAAAATTTGTTCCCTTTGTTAATGTCGAGTGGTTTCCGGAAACAACTACAACGTTGGTTAGAACGTTAAAGTTGTTTCCGTCAACGTAGAAGTTGTCCCCAACGAGTTGTTGTTCCCGAGAACAACTTTAACGTTCATTGCAACGTTAAAGTGGGTTCCATTACGTAAAAGTTGTTCCCTTTGTTAAAGTTGAGTAGTTTCCGGAAACCACTTACACGTTAGTTAGAACGTTAAAGTGGTTTCCATCAATGTTGAAGTTGTTTCAAACGAGTAATCGTTCTCGGGAATGAATTTTACGTTTATTGGAACGTATAAGTTGTTCCTAGAAACAATTTCTCTCTTTTTTTTTTTTTTTTTTTTTTAATTCCTTTCATTATTATTTTTACTTCTCAATTATAAACAATTATATTACTTCTCAATCAAATATAAACAAGTATATATATATATATATATATATATATATGTATAGTGTATTCATATTTTTAAACTTAAATTAATATATACATTTTCATATGTATGCAATTTATTAATATCTTACAAATAATTACTTATTTTCACCATTTTAATTATATTATTTATGATTAATGTAATTTTATTGCACTTAATATCATTTTAATTATATGTACAAATTTGCAAATTACAAATGTAATAATATTATTTATTAATATCATTCTACAAATATTTACAATTCTACATTTTAATATCTCTAGCTAGTTGACCTGTGAGTACCCTGTTTAGGCCGTGGGTAGGTCGCCATTGTGGGGAAAGCTCTAAAACCTGAAAGAGAGGCACCCGGGGGTACCTACCACCCGAATGGTATCAGAGCCATGTCTCGAGTCCCTGGAGTCCAGGAAAGAGTTAGACTGTTATGAGTATGTTAGACTGGTTTAGAAGGAAGATATTTCTCAAATATGGCAAACACTACCACTACTCCCTCTACTGCTTCTTTAGGTCCTACTAGATTATCTTCTACTGTGTCCTTACCTCCTCCTACTATCCAAAGAACCCAGTCCAACAGAATTCAAGATTTAGTAGAATATACCCATATCCCTGCTTCAGCCCAGATAAATGAAACTACTCTCCCTCTCCTTAACCCATACAACATCTTCAAGAGAAACAAATCTCTTGCCACTCGGTTAACTCGTCTTATCCATACCCGACCACTTCCCATCAACGAATATGTCCAGTCCACAGGCTTAGATAAATGTTTGATTTCGTCCTCTCCCAATGAACAATATGTCACTCTCACCATTGTTCAAGACATGATAGATCAATGGCTCAAAGACGGCTACTCCCATTTCCACATAGGTGCTGTCCGAATCATTCTCTCTCTCCACGGCAAAAAAGGCTTGCCTGTTACTGCCAGACTTGCTTTGCTCAACACCATCTACACTCAGTATGAACATGTTGTGATTGGCACTTGCCTATCTACTCTTTATGATGGAAGCATCTCCCTCACATACTATCCCAACTTTAACATTCCTTTAAGAGATCAGAATCTCCACAAATGCCTCAAGATCCAAGTCCAGATCCTTGGTGCTCCCATGCAAGCAAACTCCTACATGGCTACCGTTCATCACCAGCTTGCTTACAGACTTCAAGACCATGCTCTTGATCTCCCACTTCCTGGTCATAATGGTGACACGGTCTTCATCAAAGCAGAAAGAGAAGATGAAATCCCCACCATCCTCCAGATTCCTAAACAACTACCCAGAGAAAAGCTCACCGAGATCATGCCTCTTGAATGGCTAACGAACTATGAAAAGGTTTTCCAGGATGAAGCTCCTGTCGTTGCTACGGACACAACATATGTTCCCAAACCAGATGGCACTATCAAAACCATCTATGCACTGCTCACCGGATCAAAGGCCCCTTCCAGCTCAGACACTCCTCCAATATTTCAGGCCCTCATGATCCAACCTGTCACAACTGAAGATGACATTCCTATCCACAGCTTTGAAGCTAACGGATCTCCGATCTACACTGATAAGATCCGTGGACACTTCATTTGGGATGTTGATTCCAACATGTGTGATGCAGACTGCATATGCCGACGCTGTCTCAAGGATACTTCTCCTCGCTCCTGCAAATCCTGGCCTAAACCTCACAAACCAAGACACCCTGACAGTCCTTGGATAGGTCTCCACCCTATCAAAAAGAAACCTTTACCCATCTATGACAGAGCTCTGTAGATCTTGCGATCTGAAGGTCTTCTACCTCCACAACCTGTCTATGTAGCCCCTACCTTACCTCCACTGGTTCCTTGTTACATGACTTCAGATTATGATTGCGACTTCCCTCCACTTGAACCTTCTTCAAATCAAGAAAAGACTCGGTTTTCAAAGCCTTTTGTCCAATCTACCGAAGTCCAACCTGATGGTTCCTTCAAATAGCCCTCCCAGGCTGAACAAGTCCTCAACTGGCAATCCCACAACGCCAGAGCTCAAAATAGAGTTCTCAACTCTATTGATCAGAAGATTGATCGCGTCACAAGACATGTTTCTCAACACGATCATTATCTCCAAAGTCTTGATGCCACCTTCAAAGATTTAGCCTCTGACCTTCAATCGAGAATTGCAAAACTCCATTCTGATCTTCACAGGTATATTTCACATGGCTATTCTGGTCCAGATTTTGATTCCAAAGAAAGAGAAATCAAGCAACTCAAAGAACAGCTTGAACAGCTGACCAGAGATCATTCCAGAGAACATTCTTCCAAACCAAAACCTTATTCTCATCAATCACTGTTTTTCCCTGTATCTCCTACACATTCACCCCCATCTAAACCTGATGACTTTTCTAATCACTTCAAATCCACTGGTGAATTGTTCCGAAGGTATCCTGTACTCTCTTCTCCTCCAGCAAAACAAAAGAAGAGATCTCCTTCAAAGCAGAAAGACAAGCAAGTTGCTTCCAGTTCATACAACCCAGTTCTATTTGCCTCTAAGATTTCTTCCTCATCATCCAAGTCTGATTCAACTTCTGAGGATGTCTCCTCTCAGTCATCTCAGACTTCCTGTCATTCATCCTGGTTGGATACTGCCAACTCCTCTCCTCATGATCATGTAGATCTTACCCAAGTGTTTATGGCGTCTTGCACAGATCCTCAACCTTCGACACAAACCTATGAGTCCCCTGATAAGACTACCTCCACTACTCCGGCTCCTTTCATCGAAGAACCCCCAGATCATGTTCCCGGTTGTCCTCCTGCCAAACCAACTAATGGTCCTTGGTTTACCCTTGATGACACTTCTCTTGGATCATGGAGAACACGTGTTTCTGAGATGAGCGCATGGCTTGACCTCCAACTGGATAAATTTGAATAGAACCTTAAATCAATTTTACGTGAGTTCGTCTCTCGTTTTACTGGTTCTCTCAGAGATTGGTACCAGGCTCTCGGTGAATATCGCCAGCTCCAATTTGTTCGAGTTCCCTTAGCCTCCCAAGCCATGGGATATATTTTCAGAGAATTTCTTGGTGATCCTGATCACATTTACAAACAGGCTAGACAAGAATTCTTTGACATGCGTTTCTGCTCTCTCAAACGGAAAGACATCATGTTCCATTACAAACGAATGTCTCAACGGTATCATACCCTCGGTGGAATTAATGATCATAGTCTTAAACAAGTCTATGTCAATTCCCTTCCAGATGACCTCCAAGATGAGATACAACAGAAAATTGACACCTCGGGAAGATCTCTCAATGACACATCCTTAGGTGAACTCCATATGTATGCTCTTAGCTCTCTGGATAAACTCTGTGCTACCCAGAGATTCTTCTCCAAGATGCTCACAGAAGGAAAAAACCTACAGTCCCAATGCCGTCAACCGTCTCTCCAGATCAAGTGCAAATCCACCTTTTGCACCTGCAGGACGAAAAAGAAGAATCATTTCAAACACTTCAAAAACAAGAAAGGTAGCTCAAAAAGATTAAAGTTCTTCAGAAAGAAAACAAAGCGAGGTTGGAATAAATCCCAACATTGCTACATTTGCGGCAAACCCAAACATTATGCTAAGAAATGTCCCAACAAAAAGGTAAAGTCCGCCAGATTAGTTCAGCAGTTAAAAGACATTGCTGATGAAGTTCCGTCCGATGCAGATATTGAATCTATCTTCTCTGAACAGGATCAAACGGATCCCTCTACAACCTTTGTTCTTCAGGAAGATGTTTCTGACTCGGAATACTCTGGCTCCTCCGACTACAGCTCTGTTCCAGAATCTTATCAAGCTATTCCCCTCGTTCCTCAGTTTGGACCCCATGCTCCGGTTCGGATTCGACCTGACAAATATTCTAATCCTGTCGATGTCATCGCTTATTTTGACATAGGATCTCACAACACCATGATGAATCCAACTATCCTTCCTCCTGAATATTGGAAATCCCAAGAACACCATTTCAGAGCCGCTGATGGAAAAGTTTTTGCCACTCATCTGATTTCCAGAAAAAAGATTGGTATCCAATTTTTCCCATCCTTTACTCTTTGGGTCTATGTCCTTGGCACTCCTCTTCCAGATAAAGATATCCTCCTCGGCTGGGATGTTTTTTGCCAATGTAAATCCCTCCGGATCCTTCCTTCCGAAATTCGATACAAAAAGAATTTCAAAGCTTTTTCTGATATTCCGAAGATTTTCCCGCTCTCTGCAATCCAAGCTCCTTTTGAACAGATTCAACAGAAATTGCTCCTACTTTGTGCTGACAATCATGCCACTTTCTCTCATCCTTCTCTTTTGTGGAAAAATTCAGATTTCTTCATCAAGCTTCCTTTCAAGCTTAATGAAGATACTAATCCTACCAAAGCTACTCATTCCGGCATGTCTCCCTCAGACCTCAAGCTAGCCAATGAAGAGTGCAATGAACTCCTTCGTCAAGGTCTGATAGAACACACCTCCTCTCCTTGGGCGTGTCAAGCTTTTTACGTTGAAAAACGCTCAGAATTGCTCAGAGGAAAAAAGAGATTAGTTGTGGATTACAAGCCACTCAATCTTTTTCTCAGAGATGATAAGTTTCCGGTTCCCAGACCAAATGTCTTATTCTCTCAACTTCCAGGAGCCACGATCTTCTCCAAATTTGATCTCAAAGGTGCCTTCTGGCAAATTGGTATTCATCCAGATGAAAGATACAAGACAGCATTCTGTCTTCCTAATGCTCAATACCAATGGACTGTTCTGCCTTTTGGTTTGAAAACTGCTCCATCCCTTTTCCAAAAGGCTGTTACCAGAATTTTTCATCCTCTCTTACACTCAGCACTCATCTACATCGATGACATTCTCTTGTTCTCTCCAGATGAGACCTCTCACAACCTTCTTCTCCAACAGTTCCATGACATTGTTAATCAATATGGTATCATGCTCTCCGAAAAGAAAAGCATAATTGGAAGGTCTGAAATCGAATTTCTTGGTATGCACATTGCCAATGGCCAATATCGACCTGGTCCTCATTTGGCTGTTCGACTATTAGACTTCCCTGATTCAGATCTCAGTGTACATCAAGTTCAACAATTTCTTGGTATCGTCAACTATGTCAGAGATTTCATTCCTCATGTCAGTCATTACACCTCAATTCTTTCTACGCTCTTCAAAAAGCGTCCTCCTCCCTGGAGTTCCTCTCACACTGAGGCCATTGCCAAATTAAAAGAAATCTCTCAGTCTCCTCCGGCTCTCACTATCCCTTCTTCTGGTCAACTTGTTCTCCAGACTGATGCCAGTGATATTTTCTGGGGAGCCGTTCTCATTGAAGATCGAGAAGGTCAGAGAAGTTACTATGGTCATGCTAGTGGAAAATTCAAAGATTCCCAACAGCATTATCACACTATCTATAAAGAGATTCTTGCTGTCAAATATGGAATCCAAAAGCTCGATTTTCACCTCAGGACAAGAAACTTTATTGTTGAAATGGACAACTTATCTTTTCCAAAGGTACTCGATTTTCGCAATAAGATTCCTCCCAATCCTCTCCTGTTGAGGCTCAAAGATTGGTTTGCCAGATATGACTTCACTGTACGCCACGTGAAAGGCCATCATAATATAATTGCTGATATGCTCTCAAGGCCTCCACTCACTAGGACTCCACTCACTCATCTCATTACACCTACAGGTCACTATCCTTTGATCTACATGGCTTCTCCTACTGGTCCCTCCTCTTCTCATGCTGGTCCCTCATCATCTTCACCAGCCATACAGGATTACTCTTTTCCCCCAAAACTCTTGGCCACCTTGCCACCTGATCATCAACCTTCTCTAGATCAGATCCAGTCCTTCGCCAAGGCCCAACATCCGGTCTACTTAGCCCGCATCAATAGTCAAGACTGTCGCCACACAGTCAACAATTTATCCAGACCATTTCTCGACCCATTCATAATGCCACCATTCTACTATTTTTCTCCACAGCTCCTTTGGTTCCTCTAGTGTTTATCAGTTCTCCATCACCATGCCATTGTCTTCCCACTTCAGGCTTTATACGGTCATCTTCATGATCCTTCTCAACAAAACTCTCTGTTAAGGGTTTTTCTCCAATGGTTCACATCCTTGACAAACTGGAAAGATGAACTCTCCAAACTCATGGGACAATATAACCTTTGGAAGCTTGATTATGAATCAGCTGCCTCAGTATGCTGTATATGGATCTTCCATAGGCCTTATAGGTACAATCCTCACAAAAGACTCCTCTGGACTGCCAACACCAGTTATGAATGGCACACCACTTATGATTATCCAAAAATGTACCCGAGAATTCTCCAAGTCGGACTGCTCAATTTCCTCTATGATGTTAATTATGTCTCCACCGATGAAATTTACATCCTCCCTGATGTCCCTAGAGACCCCACTTAAAGCTGGAACCCTTTTCTAAATTCATACATGATTGACTCCCAAGAACTCTTTGATTCTGCCTGGCCCTGCTTCATCTGTGGAGCCCAGGACTCAGATGATGAAGACCATGCCAACTGTAATCTATCCTCAAGTCCGTGATTTCAGCTCTGCTCAGACCAAGCTCGTGAAACTATCCTGTGACATAATTATACTATTTTGTTTTTATTAGGCATCCTTTGGATGTATTAGGCATAATAATGTTATTTTGTCTTTATTAGGTATCCTTTGGAAGTATTAGGCTTTAAGTTTGGCCGATGGCCCTGGTTTGCTTCAGTTTGCTTTTGCTAGGCTGCTGCCACGTTTGTGGCTTTACTGTGTAATATATTTGTTTGTACTCTATCTCTCCCCCTATATAAGGAGAGCTCTCGTCACTTGTAAGAAACCAGACTTGAAATAATAAAATTTCTCTTGTTTTAAAAGTTATGACTTGCTAAATTTTCCTCTTCTTCCTTCGAGTGCCATGTCTCTCATATAAATAAGCAGTCTGTAATTATCTCAATATGCTCTGTGCTTGCCTCTAGTTGAGGATCCTGCACATCAGAAAATGAGATATTTTTGGCTGATGTTATCGGCTTAAGGTCCCTGTCTGTCTCTAGCTGGTTGATCTGTGAGTACCCTGTTTAGGCCGTGGGTAGGCCGCCATTGTGGGGAAAGCTCTAAAACCTGAAAGAGAGGCACCTAGGGGTACCTGCCACCCGAATGCAATTTTTCTATATTTAATATAGTTTTATTATTCAATTAATATATAATAATAATATGTAATTTAATATATTAATAATATATATAAAAAAATTTATTAAAAAAAAAAAAAAATTGTCATTGACTTTTTGGGAAGAAACCGGTTGCAACCGGTTGTCCCAAATCCAAAATTCATTGCCTTGATACCTAGCACTTTTAGAGGAGGTATACTAGCCAACTCCTTGTGGGGAAAAACAAAGTAGGGCCACAGTGATGGGACAAAAGAACCACAAAGTCAAGGTGAAAATAACATATCATATGATATGTCTCAATCACATCATGTGGAAACAATTTGGATACTTTGGAAGATGGAAAAAGAACTCTTTGAAAAAACAATTTCTTAATTGCCTCGATCTTCGGTCTTCCCAATCATTGGTCAAGTTTTGGAACCATCCATTCCATTTTTTTTAGTTCATTTTTGTTCACCCTTCGGAGGGGGTGAGTATTAACTTCTCTTTAAACACACGACATGTGTTCATTATGGGGTAAAATTGTCAGTTTTTAGGTTCAATGCATCAAAAAATCAAGTGGGTCATCTCTCGGTTCTACATCTACATACAAATTTATCTAGTTTTCATTTTTCTTTTTGTAAAAAATAAATTTATCTAGTTTCCTTACCTATGTATTACATGTGGGGTTTTATACTTGTATCTACATAAATAATCATATTTGTTGCAGTGATGTAATTGAAATTATTGTTTAAAGGTTCCTCATGAATAATCTATATTCTTTTGAGATTATACATAGGTTAATAAAGTCTTAATAGAACTCTGCTAACGACATGATCGATGAGAATGGATGGATTTTTTAAAATAAAAAATCTAGAGAAGATTTACTTTGAATAGTTTATATTCAAATCATTATCGTGCCAACTTAATATGATTTTTGATGGCATTTTAATGTATTAATGTTACAAGATATTGTAATTCTATCATATAAAATTATTAGAAGAGAATTTTAGAGAGTTTTTTTATTTTTTTATATACTGTAAGTTCATCAGGATATAAAATATATCAGGATGAAGAATGCGGATCATAGAATATGAAGAAGTTTTGACAAGTGCATACATTTTGAGTCAAAGTATGTAAATCTAATAGTCCACATTTTTCATTTTGATATATTTTATATCAGGACGAACTGACAATAGAAAAATTGATATATATAAAATTGCAGAAATTCTATTATCAGTTCGAACTGACAAAAGTTATATCAGTTCCTTACATATGGGTCACTGGATTTAAATACTTTGACTTGGCTGTATGCACTTGTCAGTCAAAGTATTTAAATCCAGTGGTCCACATACAAGGAACTGATATAACTTTTATCATTTTGAACTGATAATACTTTGACTTGGCTGTATGCATTTGTCAGTCAAAGTATTTAAATCCAGTGGTCCACATACAAGGAACTGATATAACTTTTATCATTTCGAACTGATAATAGAAAGATTGTATATAAGTATATGACGGTTTGAAGCTTCTAATCATTTTGTGCGCCCTATATAAAATCAACAGCTGTTGATGGGCCTGTGCCTTTCGGCCTAAAGTAATGGAACACAAAAGCTATCATCCAAAGAAAAGGGAGAGTATAATATTAATTTAAAAACATAAACCTTGCAATCAAAGCATTTATTGATTAAAAAAGAAAATGATACATTAATTGTTGATACTTATGGAGCAATTAGAAAAATAATAATCAACTTTTAGATATATATATATATATTTAAAGAAAGTCTTAGATAATTAGTAAAGGGTGTTTACCTTCTTCCTTTACGTAAATAAAGATACGATAAATCTGAATCACTAATATTCTAATGAAAAAAAAATAGATATGAAACAGATATTAAATTTTAACTTATGAATTACAAATACAAGACCTAATACATAATCATTAAAGACAATATTAGTTGATCTGGTGACTATACAAAACGTGCAACGTGATTGCTTAAGAGTTAAAATAATAATAATAACAATTGGAAACGGAAGGAAATAGCCCCATAAGCCTAATAATAACATGCAATATACTCATGTAGAAATTTAGGTATCTCCAATGCAATCAATTATGTATAGTCTTCTAACGCCATCATTAATTAATAGAATCATTGACACCATCTCCTCCTACACCAAAAGATATTTTCTTACCAACCTCACCCACCTTGTATGTTTTCAATTATCACCACTACAACAAGAAGAAATAAAAAAATAAAAATAAAAAAGCTTTTTTTGTTTATTTTTTTCTGCTCCATATTCTCATTTTTACAACTTATTGAGATCATTTCTTCTTCAATAAGTGCAAGAATCTTTTGTGTTTTTTTTTTTTTTTTATTGATAGGAAACAAATACAAACAACAACAGAACAGCCATGTTAGGACCGAAAATCCAACCAAAGCCATTCCCTACAAGACACGAATGCTAAATTTGCAAGATTAAGAGCTAAAGAGTTTCCAGACTTGGAAACAGCTAAACACTTAGTAATACCTATAACAGAAATCAGCATTTTAATATCATTCATAATGAATTTAGATTCCCCTACTAGAGACCTGGAATCGTTAAGGATGGAAACCACTTTGGGCGAAATAACCTCCGCCAACTCCACTTTCATGTTGTAAAATTGGGCAAGCTGTAAACCTTCACGAAGAGCAATCAACTCCCTCATTTCTGCAACGAATTTGCCTGGCAGCTGCTTGGACCGAGCAGCAACCACCAGCCCTTTCTCATCTCTGATTGCAGCTCCTACCCCTATAGCCAACCCATTATTGTGAAGAGCTGCAGCAGTATTAATTTTGAGCTGGCCAGGAGGAGGGGCTATCCAGTTCGGCCCACCCCTGATCTGAACCGATTGAATAGTGGGATTAAGAGCCCTCTTCGACCTCTGACACTCAGCCAAGAGAGACGCAGCACTTGATTCCACCATTTCTGAAGGTTTACATTTCCCTGTATTATACAAGCTATTTCTGTTGCCCCAAATAGCCCAAGCCAACATGCAAAAACTGCCCAAATCTTCATCTGAAAGAATAGAGGAGACAAACATAAGCTCTTCATCTGCTGGGAGCTGTTGCACCTCTTCAAAAGAACACACAAAATTTGAAAATCTCCAACATTTTTTAGCCCATTTACACCAGAAAATTGCATGAGCAGCCGACTCAACAGGAGAAGCACAGCTATTACACCTAGGAGAACTCACAACTTTCCTTTGCCAGAGATTTTGAAGAGAAGGTAAAACATTCCAATACGCACGCCAAATAAATATTTTAACCTTTGGGGGAATATTAAGACTCCACATCTTATTCCACCATTGCTGGGACTGATTAGAATTTGAAGAAGATTCACTGACCTGTTGAGAAATGGCCAGCTGATACCCACTTTGGACTGAGTACTCCCCATTTTTATCAAAGTGCCAAGCAAGATAGTCCTCTCCTCCTTGCCAACTGATCGGTATGGAAAGCACCAGCTCCTTGTCACCTGGCAACAAGAATCGGTCCAGCTTGTCTATATCCCACCAACAGAGATTTCTTGTAAGCAAATCAGCGACCCTAATCTCACCACCGGGATCAGACGTAATTGTCCTAAAAGAACTTGGACGCATAATCCATCTATCTTGAAATACCATAATCTGTTTACCATTACCAACTACCCATTTCAAACCTTGAGTAAGTAAATTCCACCCCCACAAAATACTACGCCACACATGAGAAATACCATTTTTTGCTTCCACCTGTAAGAACTCCTCCTTTTTAAAATATTTCGCCTTCAGCAACCGTGCTACCAAAGAATTAGGATGCTTCACAATTCTCCACGCTTGCTTGGCTAACAAAGATTGATTAAAAGATATAAGATCTTTAAAATTTAACCCACCTTGACATTTTGGTTTACAGAGATCAATCCATTTCACCCAACTTATCTTCCTTTTACCTTCCTTGGAACCCCACCAAAATTTAGAAAACATCGAACTCAAATCCTTACAAAGGCCCACCGGAAGTTGGAAAATACTCATCACATAATTCGGTATAGCTTATTGTAGGGAAAAATACCGTAGTGCACGCAGCGGAAGCGAGACTAAAAATTGATGTAGTAACTTTTAAAAAATTTTCCTTTTATGAACCTTAAACCCTTTAATCAATTAAACATATATATTATCTAACAGAGAAGAATACCTTTTGTCGCGTGATCTGATTGACTTACGTCGATGGTAATCCGCAAGATCTTCAATCCTAGCACGAACGTGGATCACCTAGGAGCGTGGTCTCCCTTTACTTTGAATTGCAAACCTGAGAATGGACAAACAAACTTTTCTTTTTCTTTTGTTAGTCACAAAACAATCAAAAGAAGACTAAGATTATTCCGGTCACTTTTGAGTTCTCAATCTAGTGATCGAAACTCGCGTGAACCTAAATCGATGTTGTACACACAAGCTTATTGATGAACAAGCAATTAGTGTACCATCAAAGAATAATCTATTCACTCTTTTATGTTTTAGTCGAAATCAACACACACTAATCACTAGAGTTGGATTCTATTTTTTAAGCAAAAGAAAAAACTCTCAAGCCTTGCAAATAGGTTTAGCTGAATTCAACCTATTCAATTAGGGTTAGTCAAATATATTATGTATATATATTATATATTGCCGCGTAACTTTAACATGCATATATGTAATGTATATAATTCTGCACCACTTTTAATCATGCATGCATATACTATATATTTCTATATATCCGCATGACTTTAATCATGCATATATTATATGTATATTTATATATATATCCGCATGACTTTAATCATGCATATATTTTTCCGCATGCATGCATTCATGCATATATATTCTATATATTCCGCATGCACATGTATTATATACAAACCCTAATCCAACTCTTTAGTGTATCTGTGACTATATAAAAGACTTCCTTATTTGATTAAATAAATAAACCTTATTATTTATTTTCTTACCAAATAAGTCTTTTACTTTTAGTATACTACTACCAATAGTATAACTCTAGGAAACATATTTCCTGATCAGAAAAAGATTTTGTTTCTTAATTAAATAATTAATTAATAAATTAATTAATTCTCATTTAATCAAACAATAAAATAAAATAATATATTAGACTAATATATTAGACTAATAAATTAGCCTTGACGCCCACATCATATATATATGGGCTCAATATTATTTTCTTATTTTATTTAATCCATTAGACTTTAATTAAAAAGCCCACATGTGAACCAGACCCATTCTTACTAAAAGAAACAAGCCCACATGCCTTTCATTAATATATTAATATAATTGATCAGCCCATTAAATAAATAATGTGCAAATTATATTCTTAATATATTAAATGCAATTCTAGATGGACCCATAAATTGGTCCGGTAGAATATATCAAGTGATCCATGCAAGTCCGTGTGGATTGGAGATCTTGGCGGGCCATCTAAATTTAAGTTTCAATAGACATAACCTAATCACAATCAACAAATGATTCACTTAGGTCCGATCTATTAATTTTAACTCATTCCACTAAAGAGCTAAAACTGAACTCTTAAATAAAGATAGAAAAGGAAGATGTTCCTCATTCATACCCTAGACAATCATATTGGAGATAGTGTATCTTCGTGATTAATATCAGTAATCGCCAAGAGTTCATAGACCGCCTATAACTCTCCAAGTTACCATATTTACTCATATGACCATGTTTTGAACTTGGATATTTTGACTTGTCCAGAAGCCATGTTTTCAATAGACACTATCGAAAACTCAACGTTGAGATTTAATATCCAATTACCTCAAAACATCCATATGATGATATCATACTCTCATTTAACAAATGGAGCCACGATGTCCATATCTATAAATGAAGTCCTCTATCGATTAACAAATGAATATCACCAAACTATCGAGGATAGACTATGCGATATAATCGTACTCATTGATAACTCAAATGATATCACTTGCAACCATAAGTCCATCATTTATCTCAGGATTAAGATAGACTCTCCGATTGTCCTGATAATGAAAAGACTTTTATCTACTGACGGTTATAGATAAAGTATTTCATTGTGATCCAGTTCAATGCACCCAGTGCACTAGATTCTTTTGCTCGAAGACACTCCGATGATTTTAGACTCATCATATCTCATTTGATCCCACTCAAATGCTAGCAAAAGAATTCTACAACTTTAACAAGATAAAGGTGCCCAACCTTTAACTTAAGTTGTGAACAATATTCAAGACTAACTAAAGAATTGTGTCTACCACATACATATCTAGATGTACGAACAATTCTTCTTTTCTCATAGTCTTTAGACCTTATGATTATTTACTTTGACAATTATAATATTAAACTATAAATGCTATACGATTTGTTAAACCAGAAATCACTTTATTAATATGAAAAAGATTGTTAATTACAATATTACACTCTTGCTATTGAGCATAATCCTAACACTTATGCCACAGCCCTAATCAAAATCTCCTTGCCTCCAAACGAGAAATAATTATCCTTCCAACTGCGGAGCTTCTTCCAAACCCTTTCCATAATATCATTAAACACAATTCTTTTATTTCTACCCACCAAAGTTGGAAGACCAAGGTACTTATCTTGCTGTAAACATTCCTCTATCCCAAGCAGATCAAATAATTCAACTTTAGTATCATCCACCACATTTGTACTGAAAGTAACCTTACTTTTCTGAAGATTAATTTCCTAACCAGAACCACTAGCATACACATGCAAAATCTCTCTGATACTGAGACTACAATCTCGTGAAGCCCTACTAAAAATAATACTATCGTCAGCAAAAAACATATGGCTAATAAGGGGACCTCCCCTACTACACCGAATCCCTAGCCCTCTCCCATTATTTTCTGCCTTTTTTATCAAACACGAAAAAGCCTCAGCACAAAGAAAAAAAGATAAGGGGAAAGAGGACACCCCTGCCTAAGGCCTCTAGAAGGCTGCACTTCATAAACCGACTTCCCATTAAGCAAAAAACAAAGAGAAGTAGTAGTAATACAATCCGAAATAAGCTCTATCAAGCTAGGAGGAAAATTCATCTTTCTCATAACCACTTCTAAGAATTTCCACTTAACCCTATCATACGCTTTACTCATATCCAGTTTGATAGCTATCAACCCCTTATTTCCATCCTTCTTCCTGGCTATCGAATGAAGAGTTTCAAAAGCTACTAACACATTGTCAAAAATATGTCTACCAGGGACAAAGGCAGACTGGTTTGGGAAGACAATATCTTGCAAAAAAAGGTTTTACTCTAAAAGCAATAGCCTTGGTAATAGTCTTATATATAACACTACATAAAGCTATAGGCCGAAAATCCTTAGGAGAAATAGGATCATTAATCTTTGGAATCAACACAACAGTAGTTCTATTAAAATCCTTAACAGAAGCATGTCCATTCAAAATACTTAAGCAAACACTGGTAACATTATCTTTCAAAATATGCCAAAATTTATGGAAAAAAATTGCATGAAACCCATCTGGGCCTGGAGCTTTAGAGGGACTGAGATCAAAAATAGCTAACCTGACTTCTTCAGTAGTAAAAGCCCGATCTAGCTCTACTCTATATGATTGAGAAAAAGAAGAACTGATACCATCAGAGGCTCTGCTGATATTAGAAGGAGTTGGATGAGCTGACTAGAACAGAGAATGAAAAAATTCTTGAAGCACCCTAGCCATACCTTCCTCAGTTTCTTCCAACCGACCCTCCCGGTTTTGAAGCCTGAGAATAGAATTTTTCTTCTTTCTTGCTGAAGCCCTCGCATGGAAAAACTTCAAATTCCGGTCTCCTACCTCAAGCCACTCAGCCCTGGAACGCTGTTTCCAGAATAATTCTTCACTATCCAAAAGATCTTCAACTGACTTTTCTAAAACCTTTATCTCAGTCATCACACCTTCAGTCTCACAAGACCTATGAAGATTCTCTATCTCTCGACTTTTAACAGAAATCTGACTACTAAGATTTCGAAACCGAAGTTGACTCCAACCGAGCAACCGGGAAGCATAGTGATTAAGTTTCTCGATAAATTCCTGTGACGAATTGGAGGGGCCCCGACCCTTCCATGCTTCCCCTATCACACTGCCAATATCAATCTCTTTTAACCAATAGGGTTCGAAACGAAACCCCAAAAATCTACTCTTAAGAAGCTACCTATTCTGATCAAACCTCAAAAGAATCGGCCGATGATCCGATGTGTGAAATCCTAAATGTTCCACCTTCACAAAATCAAACCTGTCCCTCCACAAATTATTAGCAAAAAAACGATCTAACCTTTCCTGTATATTAAACAGACCCTCCCTTTTATCATTCCAAGTAAAACAAGACCCTGTAAACCCCAAGTCAACCAAATCACATTTATCGATCGCCTGCCTAAATCTAATCAACCCAGAAATAGACTTCGTAGAACCTCCCACTTTCTCCTTCATGCACAAAATATCATTAAAGTCCCCTCCACAAACCCAAGGCAGCCTATCCACCTCACTCAACCGACCCATTAATTCCCAAGAAGCCACTCGATTATGAGGAGAGGGATCTCTATACACCCCTGAAAACCGCCACATAAACCCATCCTCCATACTAATACGAGCATCAATATGTCCAATTGAGAACGAGAGAACCTTAACCTGTAAAACTTTTTTCCATAGAAGCATCAACCCTCCACTACAACCTCGACAATCCACCACAAAAGCTTCATAATGGCCAAACTGACCGCTAACCTTAACTGCCTGATTACCAGTTAACTTTGTTTCCGATAGAAAAACAAAATCCAGAGAAAAGTGTGTCATCAACCGTTTCAAGGCCGAGAACGCTCGGGCATTCCCCAAACCCCAAGCGTTCCAACAAAGGCCAATCATTGATCTAGGCGGGTCTGGGAACCAGACTCCGCCAAGATAGTAGTGTCACCTGAAACTTTACCTTTTTTATTACTACCACTCTCAATAGCCGAACCAATACATAACTTTCGCTTTCCAAATTGGACCTCCCATCTTTTCATAGAACTGGACAGAGGACTCCTCTGTTTGGAAACCAACGGACCCGAATTTTTAAATTTCCCTAAACCAAACCTCTTCCCTGCTAGATGAAACTTCAACTTACTGGTTGAAGACAATCCATTACCTTTATAACCCTGCTTCCCTTTCGTACTCACCGTTTGCAAATCCCGAAACTTGCTAGACTGTTGGCTCAACTGAATTTCGGCCTTCGGAGCTCTTGCCGAACGTTTCCAATTTCTGTTTGTTAGCTTTTTGAGAACTAAACACCCTTCTGCCTTAGACTGACCAGTCATTCTGTTTTCCTCACATGGACCTTGCTCGACAAAAGGCCCTTCCATCAACATATCTAGCCCAATCCTATTAGTCGGATCACACCTCCCCATTGGGCCTGGTCTTAAACCATGTTCCCCCTGCTTAGCCTCCGTACGTGGGCCTTCTAAAATAGGCCCATTAACCTGTGTCGACCCGGAACCAACAAACTTTACCAGGATATTTGTTTGAGTCGGTTTGGAGCCTTCCTGAGCCTTTCGAACTGCGTCAGTTTGTTTCTCCAGCTGGAAATCAACCGAACCAGAGCTCCCTGTCGGTAGATCACCAGCATGTTCTTCACGCCTTGCAGAGCCAGGCCTAGTGATTGGAGAAACAATTCCTTTCCCCTCACCCCTCTCCTCAGCTTTAATCGGAATCGGAGAACGGCCATCAATTGACTTCAAAAATCTCGTTTTCTGCCAATCCAAACCAGTAGCTCTCATCCATGACCCAAACTTTGTAGAAACCCCCTTCAAAGCCTCCAGCTTGGCCTCTTCGTCTTCACACTCCTTACTGGCATGTCCAATTCTTCCACATACATAACAAAATTCAGGAAGCCTCTCATACTTAAGACTCACCATAACAATCTCAGATGAAGATTCCATTCTCAAACGAAGCCACCGTTTCAGGGGTTTGGTAATATCGATTTGGACTTTTACCTTTAGAAATTTGCCCCAACAATCCTTAGATTCCGCCAGAATCTCGATCACCCTACCTATCTGTTCGGCCATCCATTTCGCTATTCGTCGATTCATATAGATAATTGGCACATCATGTATCTGTATCCATAGCTCCACTGAGTTGAAACACAATTGGGAAATATTACCCATACCTTTGGGTCTCTCAAGAACTATCAAACTCTTATCAAAGTACCATGGGCCGCGCTGCCAAATCCGATTCCTCTCTTCTTTATTTTTGAATTTAAACAGAAAGACATTCACCCCCACGGATTCAAGTTTAACCCTACCGAACGGACTCCACAGCTGCTCAATCAGATTAATAAAAGCCTCCCTATTAACTTTCTTACTTGAAAGGATCTTTCCTACCAGACAGAGATCCACTGCAACCTCTTCCTCTTGGATTTCTGCTCCTGGAATATCATGAACCTCACCATCTTCATCAGCAAGAGAGAGATTTTCATACAACTGTGCGATTTCTGGCTCAGCCATCCCGTCCAACCTAGATTACAAAAACCCTCTCCCAATTTGTGACCGATGTCAGAAAATAACACCTACCCACAATAAATTCTGAGATCTACTGCAGACAAGAAAACACCCAAAAAATTGATATCTACTTCAAAAGAGAAGACACCTAACCTAGAAGATAAAACTACTTTTAGAACACCAGTTTTCCTGTCGAAAGAGAGAGAAAAAGTAAAGGAGAAAAGACACATGTTCAATAATACAAGAGAATGATAAGGTGAGAATTTATTTTACTTGTTTTTGTAAGTGAACTTCATGAATATTTATATTCACTATCAACTATCAAGTTTAGTCTTCTTAGAATTATTATTATTATTTTTACTTTTACGAAAAGCACTATAAAAAAAATGTTATATTTGCCATGACTTTTTACCGGTTATAAATCTGTGACATATATATGTATATATATAAATTATCAAGTTTAGTATCCTGTAAACAAAATTCATGTGATTTCATTGATTCAAACGGGTTGAAATTAGTAAAAAATAAAATAAAAATTACATTGATTCCAACTGGTTGGAATCAGTGAAACCGTACGAAAAATTCATACGAGATCTCACACTAGAACGTTACTTATATATATATATATATATACACACACACACACAGAGCGAGAGAGAGAGATGCGAGAGAGAGAGAGAGAGAGAGAGAGAGAGTGGTTCTCTCATAAGAGATCCCTTATTTTAATTTCGGTAAGGACTTTGATGAAATCACATCCATTTTTATGAATTTTGATCTGAATTTTTGTGTGGATGATATGTTCAATAAAATCTACCTATGAATAAAATTTGAGAATTTTTCAAGCACTACAATTATTTTTCTTGAATTTTATTGATTGGTAGATTTCATTGAACTTATCATCCACAAAAAAAAAAAAATTCAAGTCAAAATTCATAGAAATCGACATGATTTCATCAAGTTCCTTACCGAAATTAAAATAAGAGATCCCTTATAAGAAAACCACTATATATATACAATAATTTTCAAGTCAGCACCCCCTCATTGTATTACTATTAACACCTTTTAATAAAATAATTGGATTTAAATGTTTTGACTCGGCTGCATGCACTTGTCAAAGCATCTTTTAAATCCAATGGCTTTCATTAAAAGGTGCAAAGATGCTGATAGTAATACAATGAGGGGATGCTGACTTGAAAATTACTGTATATATATATATATATATATATTATCAAGTGTTGGATCCCATATAAAAAATTCGTGTGGTTTCTTTGATTTCAACCGATTGAAATTAGTGAAAAAAAAATTACATTGATTCCAACTGGTTGGAATCAAAAAAGCTGTACGAAAAATTTGTGCAAGATCCGTACTATATATATATATATATATTAAATATTTTGAAACAGATCCGACTCATACTCATTATGCACGGTGTCTTCATATAGACTCAAACTTATTCATATATAATATTATATGAGTTGTATTGAAACTCGATTCGATTTAATATTGATAATTTATGTAATTTTCATTTGTTGTGAAAGTAAAAAAAAAATATTTAAACCTTTTTTTTAATATATCATTTACGGTAATGATGATTCGAATATGAGATATTGATATGTTCAATGAGCGCTAGCTCTTACCACCAAGCGTGGTAATATCTACCAATCACTTTTTTTAAAAGAATCTAACACTTTAAATTACAGGCATTAATTAATTATAAAATAATATCATTTAAACATATTTATCCATTTTAATATCTCATCATAGGTTATGTTAGATTGATTGGTTTAATTTTTCAATCAAATAAAACTATATAAATAAATAAAAAGAAAAGAACAAAAAGTAGCAAAGGCTAAACCAACCACAAAAACACCACGAGCAAAAGCCCCAACAAGAGAAGTGGCGCGCAGGCCACACAAGAAAATAAAAACAACAAGAAAAACGAAAAGACTCCCAACCCATGCAGTCAACTCAGATCACTGAGAACCTACCTCAAAGAACCATTCCCAATCCCACGACAATTCCAATATATGACACTAATCATCAGAAACCCTCGAAAAAGCCCGGGACCCGGACTTATAAGAAGCTAGTCTGCGTGCAATCCTAGTGGACCTTCGAGTAATAGTAGTAGTATCATTTAACTCTTCTTCCTCAACCTGGTCAGCCCAGGAAGAATCATCAATGGGGCGAAGTTCAGAGTGGGAATCAGACAACGGATGCTCAGGACCCTGTACCTGAACATCAGAGTCTACATCCAAGATAGGGGAACATGAAGATCCAAATCCATTCCTCAAAACAACCCTCTCAACCCTTTCAACTGAAGGAGAAACTATACCCACCCTATCATCCAACTCATCAACTGAAACCACTGAAGAAACAATGGGTGAGCAAAAGAAACCAACGGAGAAGAAACAGAATCCCTATTAACCTTCGACCCCTGCCCGACCATCGAAGTAGCTGAAGAGATTGAAACAACAGCACCAGCTGAAACATCAAGAATCGAAGAAGGGCCCTCTGAAGAAACAGGCACTACTCCCACTCTGGAGGAATGAACAGGGACACCAATAAGAGAATCCTCACTCCGCCCCACCAGCTGGGACTGATAGACCTGAGCAGCCACCATCGAAGTAGTAGGAGCCACCAAAGAAGTTAAACATGACGAATCAACTAGACTAGCATAAGAAACCATACCCAAAATCGGATCTGAACCTGCTGAAGAATGAACCACAACTGAATCCAAAGACCCTAAATCCTGTTGAATAGCGGCAAAGACATTAGAAATTGAAACTTCTGCCTGAGGAAAAACCAGTTTAGGAGCATGTTTGTGAGGAACCTGAAACCCCTCAACTGCAACAACCGTGGCCGGACCATCTCTAGCCGAATCGGGCTTACTATAACTAACAGGAATCCCCTTGTTGGACTTGTTCCAACGACAAACATTGGGAAAATGACCAATAGAGGAACAAGTAGAACAGAAAGCTGGGAGATTCTCATATTCCACCGAAATGAAAGAACTATGAGAATTATCCCTCTCAAGAAGCAAAGAAGACGGAGGCACAGTAGACACATCAATATCCACCAGAACACGCGCAAAATGTCCAAAATCACCCTCCACAGTAGCCCTGTCCAGCCGTAAAGGCACTCCAATCCCTCTAGCTAAATCAGAAATAATCTTTGGATGCCAATATTCCCATGACAGATCATAAAAACGGACCCAAACCTGAGCATTTGAAGACTTATGTAATGCCGGATTAAAATCCGGCATCCAAGGCTGAAGCCGTAAAACACCTGGTTTGAGATTAAGAGAACCCAAACTCCAAACCATATTCTTGTCAGCATCTGAATTCAACAAAATCTGAAAGTACCCCTTACCTAAAGAAATCAGCCTCCAAATAGAGTTCAACTTCCAAATAGACTGCATCTTGGCTTTAAGATCAGCCAACTTCCAAGGCTTCTCACCACTAGAAAGGACAACTCGACCAATGAGAGAAAACTTACAAACCTCCAATCTAGACTTATAAGCAGAGGGATCCACCTAAACAGCCACATAACCACCCTTTTTCGAAAGAATCGAAGGACTGGAAACATTATTCTCCTGAATTTGGGCAGCCATAAAAAGATCCTCATACCCCCCATTCTTAGAGAGAACTGATGACACCGGTAAAGTCTCAACAGGACAAGATTTGAAGAGACCCGCAAAAGACTTACCACCCTGGACCATAGGTGCTGAACTCTGAATGAGACCTGTAACCGAATCAGGAACAATCACAGAAACACCCCCCTCAGGCGGAGGAGGAATCGGCCTACCAACCAAAGAACACATCCCACCAAATGTGAGAGGAACAACCCGAGAAGAGAAATTCACTTCACTCACCGTACTCAGACCAACCTAACTATTCAAGGTGGAAGACACCGCCACCGGAGATGAAAGAGACAAAGCGGCCTCCATACACATAGGATCCATAGAGTTTGATAAACCGTAACGGAAGTACTGTAGAGAAATTACTGTAGCATACTGTAGCAGTGAACGAGACTGTAGCGGAAACACTGTAGCAACGGCGGAAGTAGCAGCAACGGAAACACTGTAGCG
The DNA here is from genome assembly GCA_030490815.1 of Acer saccharum. Lineage (NCBI taxonomy): Eukaryota > Viridiplantae > Streptophyta > Magnoliopsida > Sapindales > Sapindaceae > Acer > Acer saccharum. The sequence goes on from CM059871.1 coordinate 11,741,010, forward strand.
GACACTGTAGCAGTCTGTAGCAGCGACGGAAACACTGTAGCGGTGGCACTGTAGCAGTGACGGAATTACTGTAGCAACGGCGGAATTACTTTGGTTTAAATATACTAGATAGAACTTTAAACAATTTTCATATTTTTTTTTTAGAATTTAAGTTACGATAAAGATCCCCACAATATTTCCAAAAAAAAAAAAAAAAACCCCATAAAGTGTAATTATTTATTTATTTTAATTAAAGAAAAAACAACGCGGGGTATAAGATTAAGGGTGACTAAAAGATTTCTATATAAATAAGATTATAAGAATAAGTCAAACAAATTACTATAATAATTAATTGAATTAGGGGTCCTTGCAAATATAGCCCATCCCAACAATCATTTTTAGAAAATAGCCCATTAGGAAAAAAGTGCATATCTAGCATTTCTTGATATTAATTTTCTAGGAAATATCCTTTGTAAGACAATAATGCCCTCCACAATTAAACCGTGCTAAATGACTAAATTACCTTCTTACATTGTGTAAGGACGAAACTGCCCTTCTCTTCTTCTCCTTCAGTTGACTGAAGAAAACCAAAACTTTTAGAAATTCGGTCGTCTTCTCCATCGTTCTCCTATCGACCGGAATCGACTCCATCGAAGTTGGGTCAGTCATTCTTCCCATTTCAAATCCCATTGTTCTCCTGTCGACCAGAATCCACTCCATCGAAATTGGGTCCTCTCCGCTGGAATCTTGCTACCGACCGTAATCTCGGCGGTGACTGACCGCGCGGCGGCCGTTGACGCCACGGATCGAGAAAAGATATTCTAATTCTAATCACCTCGCAAATACAACGAGTCAAAGTACAAGTATAGCAAGTAAGCAAGGGTCATTCCCACAGAGAGACGGAATCCATTAACTTATCTAGTTTTAGAGTTTTTTAAAGCAATGTAAAAGGAAATGCGTGTGTGGTGTGTGTGTGTGGAGGTGCAAACTAACTAGGATAAAAATGTAGCCGAGTGTCTTGGCTATCTAATTAATCTACTCCTAATTAAGTTAATCTACTCCTAGAGGCAAGACACCCTAGCTACGAAAACAAAGGTGGCTTAGAGATAAGCAAGATATGAAACACATATGGGACATCGGTTTACCAAACACATTATGCAAATCAATGTAGATTGTATAACATGTTAATCCAATTAATCCAGTAAAGGGTTCGTTCTCTTGATTAGGGAATTACCAAATCATGTCATCACTCTCCAATCGGAAGACTGATTGTGTCTAGGGTTTAGACCCATTAAGCACAAGAACATTTAACCAAAGCTAAAGTGGCAAATCATGCACACATAAGCTATCTCCATTCCATGGAGCTAATAGCCAAGATTATGCAAGGAATGGTTATCCAAGCACAATCTTAACTCTCAATCTCTCTAATCATTCTAAACACATACATAGTGAATCATCTACTAACATGCATACATAAATGAGATATTTGATTACAACTACTCCTAATCATTTAGTTAATCTACTCCTAATCTCATCCAAACATATATATCAACACATAATCATCCATACATATGAATATCACAACAAGAGCTTAATCAATATACAACTAAGGAATGAATCAATACCAAATCAAATCATATGAACAAAACATACATATATTAACATAAGTGTAGGTTACAAATATTCCCAAATGGGTTACACATCAATAGAAAATACAAAGAGATGAGAAGTGAGAAATAACCCTTGAAGACAGGCCTCCAATAGCTCTTCCTTTCTATGAAACTCCTATGGCTTGGTTTTGACACACAAGCCTCTCCTATCTCTGTATATCTACTCTCCATGGAAGGCTTTCCATGGAGGAAAATCCCCTATGGTAGACTTGGAGTTGCTTTCTCTCTTTTGTTATGTTCAATCCAAGAAAATGGGTTTCTTGGAGCAAAGTGGGGTGGTGCACTTGGTTGGTCACACTTTGAAAGAGAGGCTAAAGAGGTGTATATATAGTTGGGCAAATTTGGGTAGGAATGGGGTGTGAAAAGACCGAATTACCCCTGAAAATATCATCATTTCAGCTCGGACAGGGGTCTGGCGGGTTCGTGCGTCGGGATATGTCTAACCACACGAACTAGCCAGAAACCTGGCGACTTCATGCAGCGGGAAATGTCTAGCCGCACGAACTAGCCAGAGTTTCGGCAGGTTCGTTCCGCTAAACATGTCTAACCAGGCAGAAAGTACAAGCTAGCAGGAATCCTGGTGACTTCGATTCCGCGGGACATATCTAGCCAGCCAGAAGGTCTGAACTAGCCATGGTCTCTACGAGTTTATGCTCCCCTACTTCACGGCTTCTTTCCCGCCGTGGAAACCCGCGGAGTCTTCTCAATTCCTTCCCGTGGCTTCCTGCTTCTCTGTTTCACGGGTTCAGTCTCGCCGGTCCAAACCACCGGAACTCTTCTTCACACATAATTGCCCTATTTTGCCCATTTTCGGTACAAACACCTTCTATATGGGATATTTACCTGCACATAGCTAAAATACACATTATATACACAAAAGTGCTCGGAAACGAACACAAAAGATAGGAAAAGGGAGCGCTAAATGTGAACATTTGGAGCGCGATTAGCGACGGCGACCGGAATCTTGACAGTGCCGCCACCTCCTTCAATCAAGCTTCACTGTTAAGTTTGAAATCGAGCTTCACTGTCAAGAATACACAGTCATTGTAAGTCCCGTAATCACACTTAAGTTTCCAATGTCATGAATCTCTCGGTCTTTTATTGTTGTTTAAGTTTGAGATGTTTTTTATAGAATGAGGGATTGATGGTTTTGGATTTGTTGCCCATGAATTGGGGTTTGTGTATGCAGTATTTTTGGGTTTAGTTAAGGTGTTTGATTAAATGCCACATCAAGCTCTTAAGAGAGGTAGTATTGTTGTAGTTAAGGTATTTAGTTTTGTTGGGTGCACACATCGTCCTCACTATCACATGAATAACTGGAAGAAATGCACTCTGGTGAATAGTGTTGTATGGTTTGTTTTCACATTTATTGTGTTGTATGGTTTGGTGGGGAAAAGGTTTAGGGAATTTGTATGTGATTTTGTGAAGGTTGATGGTGTATGTAAATTTGTTTGTGTTGATTGCTGCTAAACCAAAGAGGTTTTGCTATTGTTGTTGGTTGATGGTGTATGTATATTTGTTTGTGTTGATCGATGTTGGTTGTTGATGGTGTATGTATATTTGTTTGTGTTGGTTGGTAAAACCAAAACATGCCCCTGCTATTGATTTATCCTTTTTGCTTTTGTTATTGGCTACTGTTATTGATTGTGGAAATTGGAAACATAAGATGAGCTAAGCCCAAGAGGAATGTTGTAGGCATGGGAGGAATGTTGTAGGCCTGTGAACCATTCCTAGGCCTAAAAGAATTGTTCCTAGGCACTGACTTGAATTGAATAACAGTAATTGTTATATTGTTATTGACTGAATTTTTTTTTCAGGGTCTAATGATACCATGGGGTGTTAGTTTAGTGCAGTGAGCATTGGAAGGGTAACGCATTGACCGGTCCTATTTCGTTTTCAATATGTCTAACTAAAAAAGACAAGGGAGAGTACGATGAATTGGTAGAAACGATTATACCAGCGGATAGGGGTTAGTAGAGACCAAATTCAGTTGAAGCTAACTTTGCATATGGAAACGGGGATTGATAAAGTTACATTGTCTGTTATGAGTGACGATGATGTAGAGTTTGTGATTATGTATAAGGAAAAAGGTTGGGCCACAATTGATGTTGAATTTGTCAACAAACATGAATTTCGACCTCCACCAAATCCAATCCAATCCAATCAGAATGTACGGTCTCTCCTGTTAAACCCACCGATATTCCACGGTCTCCGGGGGGTACTCCTAACTATAAATTGGTTAGTGGCAGCAATAATCCGGTTTCTTCACCCGGATTTACATTAGCAGGAAATGAACAAGTGACGTCATCATCTACTACCAAGCATGTAGTTTTGGATAGTTCAGTTGTGGATAGTTCTAAAGCATAGATAGTTTTGGAAGGTCTGATAGTTCTAAAACCAGTGATACAGAAGATGAGAGTGGTGGTGATAATGATGGTGGGCTAGCAGCAACAGTTCTTGTAACAAAAGAACAAGGGGTGAGTGGAACACCCAACAATTCTTCACCATCCTTAAACACACGGTGGACAGTATCAGGTTCAGATCCTTACTCAATACCAGCCGTTCGATCAATGGATGTGTTTCAAAATCCAGGGGACCAAGGTCTATTATACAAATGACAGATGTTCAAGGACAAGCCCACATTGAAGAGCGCTGTAGGGTCGTATGCATTTGGATAGAGGTTTGAGCATAGGATTTCACGATCTTCCAATACATGATTCACTGTGCAATGTAGTCAAAGAAGTTGTGGATGGGTTCTTCGGGCATGGAAGTCGAATAGGGGGACTTATTGGCATGTGACGGCATTTGTTAATGAGCACACATGTGACAGAAATGACAACTACAACGTTGAATTCAAACATGTAAGTGCTGTCGTGATAGGGGATTTGTATGTAAGTAAATATTGTGATCCCGGGCGCATAATCCGTCCTAAAGATATAGTTTTTGAGATGAGGGAGCAGCATGGCATATACCTCTCGTACTACAAAGCCTACAGGTCGAAGGAGCACGCTTTGAGTCAGGTATTCGGTGATCCATAGAAATCCTTTAAGAGGTTGCCATCTTATTTTTATGTTTTGGAACAAGCGAACCCCATGACTGTGACAAAGATCAAGACTGACTTGAGAAACCAGTTGAAATATGCATTCATGGCCATTGGAGCCTCTATAGAGGGGTTCAATTATGTTATTAGGCCAGTTATTTGCATCGATGCTACCCACTTGAAGGCTAGGACCATGGGTGTTTTGTTAGTTGCGGTGTGCAAAGACGGAAACGGGATGATATACCCTTTGGCATTTGGGTTTGCAAACTCTGAATGCACAAAGTCTTGGACTTGGTTTTTAAAGAAACTCTGTAAAGGGATCCAAAATCCAGACCGTATGATGTTAGTATCGGATCGGCACAATGGTATATTCAATGCAATGGAAGCTATATTCCCAGATGCAGCACATGGGATTTGTGCATACCACTTGGCACAAAATCTTAAAAGATTTTGCAATCAGAGGGATGATGTGATGTGGCTTTACTACTGTGCTACGTATGCATACCGTATCGAGGACTTTGACCTTTTCATGGGTGAGTTGAAAGAAACCTGTCTTAAGGTTTACGATGAGCTCTTAGCCATTGGGGTAGAGAAGTTTTCACGTGTACATAGCCCTAGAAAAGGACCTCTTTTATGACCACCAACATTGCCGAGTCAATGAATTCTTATCACAGCAATGGCGGAATGTATCAGAGATTTGTTGCAAATGTGGTTCTACGATCGTCGAACAAATGCACGTGAAATGTCTACATACTTGACAACTTTTGCAGACGAACACATCAAAGCTTTGACAGATACAACGAATAAGTCTGAGATTCACCCCATTCACCATAAAACATTTAAGGTAGACGACAAATGGATTCCTAGAATCATCGACCTTGAAAACAATTCTTGCTCATGCCGTCAATGGGATTTAGATGAGTTGCCGTGTTCTCATGCAATGGCGGTTGCTAGGTATGCTTCCGGTCTTTTAAGTATGTACATTTATCTGTTATAATTTATTTTACAAGCTTTAATTTGTGTTTGTTGGTGTGTTATGGCCTAGGTTCAAAGGTATGTCAATCAACTCAATGGCTTCTGACCGTTACACAACAGGATATCTTAAACATGCTTATGAAATGGCTGTGAACCTTGTTTCGGATCCTAAATCTTGGGACATTCTGATGCAATCCGGAACCATATTATATTACCATGGAAGAAAAAAAAGCTGATAGGAAGACCAAAGTAGTTAAGGATACCGTCCGCCGGGGAAAAGAAAGTTACAATCTTATTCAAAGTATGGAAAAAAAGGACACAATAAATCAGCTTGTCTAGAACCATCATCTAGCACAAGCAAACCAACCAAAAAACCTCGATCATGTGGCATATGTAAGAAAGAAGGTCACAACAGACTGAAGTGCCCGGACAAGCCACTTGAACCTACCTTGACTGACACAAATGAAGAGAATGCCGCTGGGCCTACAGTCTAAGTGTCTTGGCGGTGACCTGGAGTTGTGAACATTGGATTTTGTGTTTGTGTTGATGGTTGCTGAACCAAAACAGTTATTGGGTTGCTGATATTGATGTTGTTATTAGATGGGGCTGCTATTATCGATCTTTAAAACAGAAGATGCGCTAAGCCCGGGAGTAATGTTTTAGGCCTGGGAACGATTCCTAGGCCCAAACTAATTTGTTCCTAGGCCAGTAAATTCTTTCCCAGGCTTAGTTGTCTATCGTTGCCATGTCATTAGTCGTCATCGGTATTGGTGCTAAAAAGAAGGAACTAAGCCCAAGAATTGTAAAGCCTAGGAATAACTCCTAGGCCCATGGTGTATTTAATTTCGATTTGATATTTTAAAAAAAAAAATTCTTTTTTTTTATCCAATTGCATAGAATGTTTTTTAAAAGCGGTGTGCACCCATCAGAATCGATTTAGGAAGTGTAAATGTAACACGGGAGATCGATTCAAGCAACGAGATTAACTTACAAGTTTGTGAAAGAACTATTAGGCACTTAGGGGTTTATATTTGAAAGGGTTGTTTACTAAATGTTGTGTAATGGGTAACGACATACTTGTTCAACCGTCTAATGATCTCGAAACTTCACGTACATATTTCCATTGATACCCCTTCATTGTTGGACCGTGCTGATCGTTGAGATTATTATGTGTCCCCCATAATCTCATCTTTCAAGGAAAACTCGTAAGCTTGGGAACAATTCCTAGGCCCAAACTAATTTGTTCCTAGGCCTTTAAATTCTTTCCCAGGCTCAGTTGCCACGTCATCAGTCGTCACCACGTCATCAGTCATCATCGGTATTGGTGCTATAAAGAAGAAACTAAGCCCAGGAACTGTAAGGCCTAGGAATCGGTACTTTAAGACTATGAATAACTCCTAGGCCCATGGTGTATTTAATTTCGATTTAAATTATTTTTTAACAAATTTCTTTTTTTTTTATCCGATTGCATAGGATGTTTTTTAAAAGCGGTGTGCTCCCATCAGAATCGATTTAGGAAGTGTAAATGTAACACGGGAGATCGATTCAAGCAACAAGATCAACTTACAAGTTTGTGAAAGAACTCTTAGGCACTTAGGGGTTTATATTTGAAAGGGTTATTTACTAAATGTTGTGTAATGGGTAGCGACGTACTTGTTCGACCGTCTGATGATCTCGAAACTTCATGTACATATTTCCATTGATACCCCTTCATCGTTGGACCGTGCCAATCGTTGAGATTATTCTGTGTCCCCCATAATCTCGTCTTTCAAGGAAAACTCGTAGGCTTGGGAACGGTTCCTAGGCCCAAACTAATTTGTTCCTAGGCCTTTAAACACTTTCCCAGGTCGTTGCCATGTCATCAGTCGTCATCGGTATTGGTGCTAAAAAGCAGGAACTAAGCCCAAAAACTAAGCCCAGGAACTGTAAGGCCTAGGAATCGGTACTTTAAGACTACAAATAACTCCTAGGCCCAAAGTGTATTTAATTTCGATTTAAATATATTTTTTAACAAATTTCCTTTTTTTATCCGATTGCATAGGATGTTTTTTAAAAGCGGTGTGCACCCATCAGAATCGATTTAGGAAGTGTAAATGTAACACGGGAGATCGATTCAAGTAACGAGATCAACTTACAAGTTTGTGAAAGAACTCTTAGGCACTTAGGGGTTTATATTTGAAAGGGTTATTTACTAAATGTTGTGTAATGGGTAGCAACGTACTTGTTCGACCATCTAATGATCTCGAAACTTCACGTACATATTTCCATTGATACCCCTTCATCATTGGACCGTGCCGTTCGTTGAGATTATTACGTGTCCCATATAATCTCGTCTTTCAAGGAAAACTCGAAGGCCTGTGAACGGTTCCTAGGCCCAAACTAATTTGTTCCTAAGCCTTTAAACACTTTCCCAGGCTTAGGGAACCATGCATATTTACTCGTCACGTCATCTTTTGGTAGTGGGTTACAGATGGATCCCACTATATCTTCTTCTTCTCATTACAGCCTGTATCCCACTTGCAGTAATCCTTCATCTTCCTTAGTCAAACATGCAAAAAATCCTTCTCATTACTGAAGTGAGTATATCTATATAAAATCCTTCATCTTCTCCCATCGTCCTTCTTCCTTCATCTTCTTCTTAGAACTAACATCTCCTTCTCCTATCACAAAACCTTTTTTTCGACCACCAATGGGGAAGAATTTTGTTTATGTGGTTTTCAAGGGAAGGAAAACCGGTGTGTTCAGTTCTTGGCCTGAATGTCATGAACAAGTAGTGGTTTTCCATGAGCATCTTACAAGAAGTTTAACTCAACCGATGAGTCATATCAAGCGATAAGTAGACGTTCTGTACATTCAAGCCATTCTTGGCCTGAATCTTCTGTCAATGTTATAGAGAAAGTATATGAGAAGAGTGAAAGTACTGGTGTGATGTTGTTTATATTTCTACTGGTGTTTATTTTGTGAGTTATAGTGAGCAAGATCGTTTGAAAGATCTCTGTTTTATGTTTATTTTGTTGGGTGTTGTTTATTTATTTATTTCTATTCACGTCCACTCATGGTTGTATGTGGATGTTGTTTGTTCTGCTGGTAAATTTAGTCTAGACTAATGAATGAATATAATGACAATTTGTGAAATGTGTACAGCGTATTTAAAACAAACAAATTACTTCCATAAACTTGTTAAACAAAACCATTACAGTATGTGAAAAAAAAAAAAAAAAAACATAACATAAATATTTAAATTTTTTTTGTTCAGGGTGATGGTGGAATGTTGAAGTCCATCAACCTCTTCTGCAAATGTTCAACAAGTTGGTGGAGTCCATTGATTTCGTTGTCCTTTGCTTCAATCTCAACTTTGGAGTAGATGATTTCAGCTTCTAGATTTTGAAATTTGCCTATCAAAACAGTATAATCATCACGTAGACGTTTTGCATTTTCACGCTCGTTGATGACGGTCTCCTCCGCGATTGCAACCCGTTGACGCATTACTTCCAAAATGGCATTTATCCTGTCACTACCCCTGCCCTTGCCGTTTCCTGCCATTTCTTTGTGTAAAAATGAAGTGATGAAACAAAACTACTAAGGAAGATTGAATACTTTTTTGAGGAATATTTAACTGAGATTGGGTGTTTATATAGTCACCTAATTACATTGTAGAATGAACCATTGCAACCAATGTAACCTTTACATTTACGAAAATGAAATGAATCGGTGTAAAGCTGTTTAAAATGAAAAGCCACCAATTTATTGTGGGCCTTGGAACAAGTCCTAGGCCCGGGAACAACTCTCCTAGGCCTGGGTACAACTCTCCTAGGCCTGGAGTCCTTAGCTTTGAGAACAAATCTCCATGTCCTTAAGTCCTTAGCCTTGGCTCTTGAGAGCAACCATTGTAGGCCTGGGAACAATTCTCCTAGGCTTGGAAACAACTCTCCTAGGCCTGGAGTCCTTAGCTGTGAGAAAACTCTCCATGTCCTTAAGTCCTTAGCCGTGGGCCTGGTAACAAGGAGCAACTCTCTTAGGCATGAGAACAATTCTCCTAGGCCTGGGAACAAGTCCTTAAGTCCTTAGCTTTGAGAGCAACTCTCGTAGGCCTGGGAACAATTCTCATAGGCCTAGAAACAACTCTCCTAGGCCTAGAGTCCTTAGCTTTGAGAACAACTTTCCATGTCCTTAAGTCCTTAGCCATGACAACAACTCTCGTGGGCCTGGGAACAAGGAGCAACTCTCCTAGGCATGGGAACAATTCTCCTAGGCCTGGGAACAAGTCCTTAATTCCTTAGCCTTAAAAGCAACTATCGTAGGCCTGGGAACAATTCTCATAGGCTTGGGTACAACTCTCCAGGCCTAGAAGAATTGTTCCCATGCCTATGATTTTTATATGGTATGTTTTCCTGATATAGGATGCAATCTCGTAGGCCTAGAAGAATTGTTCCCAGGCCTAACATAATTTTTCACAGTTTATATATATATATATATAATATATCCCCATATATAAATATGCATCTAATGTGAATGAGTCTCTCATTACAGTGAAGATCCTTTTTGTATATACATCTAATGTGCATCAAAGTTATTGGATAAATACATAAAGTAACAACGATGGTGACTGGGACTATTGTTGGTGACTACAAGTATTGTAAGCCTGGGAACATTTATCCTAGGACTAGAAGAGTTGTTCCCAGGCCCAACAGATTTTTCCTAAACCAAAAAAATAAATCATAAACATTCCCAACAATTCTGAAGTGCACAAAACATTCTCAGACTAAATAAATGATTCTAAAGCTGTACATGATTCCCAAGCTGTACAAGTCTATGGGGAGTTACGGAGTTGACCATTTTTGTAAATCTCAATTGCAATGGCCTTTCGAATGTTTTTGATATTCTTTTGTCCAAAAATTGATTTCCATGGAGTTGGTACTCCAGCCATAATCAACTCGGCATACTTCATTAAAAAGGCACCACAACTGTTTCTGTTAAATGATGGGATATGTCAAACATTAGTATCTTTAGGAAAGTAAATAAAGTCCATAAAAAGTAAATAAATATGTCAAACATACCCATCATCTTGTTATGGAATGAGATCACTATGCATGCTTTCAGCTGTGAATGGGGTGCCATGAGGATCCATCTGATTTGTTGGTAGTAACCGGCATGCTTCAACGTAGATGGCAACAGGTAAAGCAGGCCACGAATTTCCTTCATCCGAGGACTAAGTTCGCTCCTTCGTTCATTCAATGAGTCATATACCATTACTTTTCCTTCCTTTAGAAGTACGTGGCATAACATCCAATGGTCATGAATGTGGCACGGAATGAGCACTTGTATATACAATAGATACAAATTATTTAAGGAATTAGATAATGACAACGCAACATCATTTCCAACAACTTACTGAATCCAACTGCCACCAAGGTTGAGGATCTAGAAGTTGATGCCCTGTAACAAGTCTCAGGATGTCTGAACTTGGCTGGTAATTTAAACGAAGGAATTCTGGGTAATCTTTCCAGACATTGACAGCTTTTGGAGATGGATCACTGGTTCTTGACCCTTTTTTTTCGATCTTTTTCGATCTTTTTCCCTTAAGGAGAAGGAGGAGAATTAGTTTCTATTGGCTGACTTCTTTCTAGTCTTCCTTCTCAAATCGGGCTATGTCCCTTTGCGTGTCCAGCAGTTTCATTTCATCTGCCCATAGCATGCTTATGCTAGTCTGTCATAAAAAAATACATTCATTAACACTTTTTCAGAAACATGCAAACACATTTTCAAATACCGTATCATATAACTAGGGTGATACTTACGAAGAAAGATGTGTTCACAAATCCAATATTTTGCACATAGTTAAGCTTACTGCTTGATCGCCTCCTCTATAGGATATCAAAGTAATTATGAATGTGCTGTGTATATGCAGTGATGTATGTTACGAAAAAAGTTACATAAAGCCTTAATAACCAGGAAGAAATAGATAGATAATTATGTTACCAAATCTGATATCCATGTTTCAACGTTGACCAGGTCTTGAAAATGTTGACGCGTCATGGGAATGATTTGACCCGTATAATACTATTAAAAAGTGAATACATAACATTAGTACAAATATTAAAAAATGAATACATTGAAGTCATGCCAATATAACAGATTACAGGAATGGAATATTACCTAACTTGGTCGTTGTTCTTCAGGAAAGACGTGAACTCAACTAAGTCTATATCTTCCTCGTTTGGCTTTGATTTCTTTGTCTTCTTGGGCATCGGATCCTTGTACAGGTCATCCAGATACCTTGACCGCTTTCGAGCCCTTTGTTTGTCAACGTCTCTATATTCAACATTAGGGTCTGCCTCAGTAAGTGCTACCACACTACTAGGGAAGTTATCGCCATTAAAACACACGGCCGGGGATGGATATTGTTCCAAGTCAAGGATAGATTTTTCCCCCGAGTCCTACAAGCCAATTAAATATGTAGTAAAGTACAAACCATGGCTATACTCATATGCATGACAAAAACACTATTATAGAATTGTTCCCAGACGTAAGGGAATTGTTCCCTAAACCCTAAGAGAATTGTTCCCAGGCCGAACAAAATTGTTTCCAGGCCTACGAGAATTGTTCCCTAAACCCTAAGACAATTGTTCCCAGGACAAACATAATTGTTCCCAGGCCTCGACCATATACATAACATAAACACTATTATCCTTATGTTATAGATATACATGACAAAACCACTATTTATATTTATAGAATGTACCTCGACCATCCCATCACCCTCGATTGCAGTAGACCTAACAGCCAAAAGAGCCTCAACAACAGCCTCATGTTCTCAACATCTTGCTTCTTAGTCACTTCTTCAACATCCTCCTGAACAGCAGCCTTATCACTAACATCCTCCTAAACAGCAGCCTTATTACTAGGATCCTTCTCAACAGCAACCTTATCACCAACATTCTCCTCAACAACACCCCTATCACTAGCAGCCTTATCACCAGCATCCCCTGAACACTAGCCTTATCACCAGCAGCCTTACCACCAACATCCTCCTCATTAGCTTATCAACACCAACATCCTCCTCATCACCAAACTTATCACCACCAACAGCCTTATCATCGACACCCTTATAACCACCAACATCCTCTTCATTAGCAGCCTTATTAACACCAACATCCTCCTCATCACCAAACTTATCACCAACAATAGCCTTATCATCGACACCCTTATAACCACCAACATCCTCCTCATTAGCAGCTTTATCAACACCAACATCCTCCTCATCACCAAACTTATCACCACCAATAGCCTTATCATCAATAGCCTTATAACCACCAACATCCTCCTCATTAGAAATATTATCATCATCAATAGCCTTACAACCACCAACATCCTCTTGGTGAGAAATCTTATCACCACCAACAGCCTTATCACCAACAGCCTCATCATCTTGCTTAGCACCCTTCTAAACATCAACATCAATAAATTAGTGGATATTATAACGACTAAACTATTATATGTAAATAATAATATATTTTCAACAAGTTTATGCATCTAACCTTCATCTCATTTCTAATCTTTACAAATTCAGTTTTATAGAAGGCAATGATACGTTGCTCGCTATCAACCATAGCAGCACATAATTCTGCATATAATTCTGGGATTGTGGAAGGCACCTGAATTATGCAATAATTAATACTACAATACATATAAGAATAGCTTACTAAAAGTCTAAAACCAAATAGTGTAGATGGAATCATACCTTACGATTCCCATCGGAGAATAGACGCTTCTTAAAAGGGGGGGGGGGGGGGGGGGAATATTCACTTGAAAAGGAGGTCTTCTAGTTTCCCATAGAACATCCTCTCCTGCTTCTACAGACAGTGTCAATCCCATCACTGTCACTGTAAACCTGTCTAATAATCATCAACTTCATCGTCAATCACCACCAACAGCCTTTTTTCCACTTTACTTGGATGTAGAGCAAGAGCCAATCTCCCTCTTCGTACTTTAGGGATGGAACAGCGTTCAGGTCTGACTGAAGTAATCTGTATCCTTTTCATACTTTTCAACTTCCCAAACAAATAAAGTCATCTGCATATGTGACAAACAATTATTGCCGAATTTCCAAAAATAATTATCCCTATATAACTAAAAAGAAAGGGTCATTAAGTACACACGTTGAATTGAATGTGATTCAATATCGTTGAATCTTCCATCAAATTCCCATCTAGTGAACCGTGGATACCCCATTACAAACTCTCTTTCCACTCGATCATCAAAAGAATTATCATCTTCATGGCCCATACCTATACGATTTCAACTAACTATATCAATATAGGAAACAAATAACAATCAACAAAGTATGAAACGGGAACACAATAAAGTTTTGCTATGCTGAATATATGCTATATTCCTTTTTTTTAAAACTTACCTGAAGTGCTAGAGGGAACCCGGACAAATTGTAGGTATAATACTTCGATTTCTTATCTTTCTTTCTATTCCACACTCTTCAGCTTCCCTTATACCTTTCCCTTTCACTTCTAAACTTCTTGTTCTTCTTCTTGTATGTTCTTGTTCTGTTTCTTCTTCTAAGTCTATTCTTCTTCTACTACATTCTTAATTTTCTAACAACCCTTTGTCTTCCTTTTTGCTTCACCTCTCAGTGGTGCAGCCGTCCCTTCAGTACACCCTTCAGAAAATAAAATATAAAACTGAATATGTAAGAACCCTATGGAAATTTTTTGAATTCTTCTTCCTTTTCAACCTAATGTAACAGCCACCCCGGGATGGCTGTGGTTCGTAATCATCCGTGCTAAAGAATTGGCTCCATATATATTTCAACATCTTGTACACACTTCACTCTATCGGATGTCATTTTCCTCAAAGTGGGCGTACCACTAACTTTGCAGTTGGCCTTTTCCTTGAAAATTCTTCTAAGCATACGAATCCTTAATACTTCATTGTTGTTAGCAAAACCTTCGAGTAGCTGTCCCATATTCAACCGCTGATAAACAAAATTCTTCTTGGCCCGAAAGGGGCTTTCGAATTCCCCACCCAAACCACATCTCATCTTCTATTTGCTTTGGGGTGATTGATTTCTCTTTCAAATTTGTGATAACCTGCCGTAAGTGTCAACGGTTCTTCAATTCAAATATATTCCGAAGGGGCCCTCATTGAATTTTTCCTCCAACCCAAATTTCTCTAAGACCGACTTCAAGTCTGTAATCAAATTCTGTTTACTTCCACTTTTACTCGCACAGAAACCCAACTCTCATGGTCGGAGAACCGCCACAAGTTTGCATTCGATTTTTCCTCGACATCTAAACAATGAAAGCAAAAGGAAAACATCAGTCCCAGGCTTATGAAAATAAGTCCTGGCTCAAAATTATACACTATCATCAGTCCAAGGCTCAAGATTACATGCATTCTCATTCAACATAAAGCTGCTTCCTAGGCTCACAAAATACATGATACATGCTCACAAAATACATGTCACAAAATACATGCATTACTCTCTACATGCAAATAAGTCATTACTGTCTGCAAACGTTTTTATTCCCTCCCAATACCAAAACAAAAACATATCCAGTGTTGTTCACAGCATCAATCATAATGTTTGCCCTTCAAATATACACACACCCTCTAAATACCAAAAACACATACAACACGTCAAAAATCAAACAACAGAACAATCTACAACCAAAAACCATACAGAACAAACTCCAATAAAAAACACAATTTTCCAACAAATTACTACTTCAATTTGGTTTGCGTTTTCTAGGGTTTGGGTGCTTCCTTCAATGCCGACGGCGATGGCGACGGTGATGGCGACAGACAGTGACAGTGACGGTGAGGACGACAACAAGACCTTTGCTTATCCTTCCTCTCTTATTTCTAGTTTGGTTGTTGTCTGGGTTATGATTTCTTGGTGTTTCTGGGTTTGGGTACTTCCTGTAATTGCCGCGGCGACGCGACAGTGACAAGAGTCCTTGTGCTTATCCTTCCTCTCTCGATTTCTGGTTTGTTATCATCTAGGTTTGTGATTTCACACAGAGCAGAGTTTGGTTTTGGGTTTGTGATTTCACACAGAGAGAGTTTTACAACGGCGACGGCGACGGCGACGGCGACGGCGACGGAGGGCAACATCGCCCTTCAGGCAACAACGACATTACTGCTGAGCTTCCTCTCACTTTGGGTTGTTCTAGTGTGTTGTTGTAAACGTTGTATCGCACATAGTAGAGTTTCAATTTTTGTTTCAGCTCGGAATACGAACCGGAGCTTGATGAAGAACATCTTGGTTTTTTGGTTTTTTTTTAATAACATACTATACCCTAAATTCAAAAATCCAGAGGAGGATGATGGAGGTTGAGATGCAGTTTGTGTTCGTGTAACATCTATGTTCGGTGAGGATCTATACAATGTAACATATTCATCATATAAACTATACAATAATTTCTTAACTCTACCACAACATGCTTCAACATCATATTGCATATTTAAACCTTTTTTGTCATAATAACCATCTAGATAATAAGACAAAGATTGTAATTTACAACGTGGATCAAAAACCATAGCAATCAAATAAATATTTGGAAACTCCTCATAATAATTTAACCATTTTGCCTTCATAGCACTAACGGCTTCCGCTATTGCTCGGTCAAATTCACAATAAAAAAATGCACCAGCAATATTAATACTCTCAATAATAAATAAATGTGTTGTAGGAAAATAAATACTAGATAAATTATTTGTAGCATTATGAAATTTTTTTAACAAATTGAAAACATTGTAACAAGCATCCCAATGAGTTTCAAAAAGTTCAATAGTAGGAACATGAAATTGAATAAAAGAAACTAATAAATCCCTATACTTATAACTTTGAGCAAGCATTTTATAAGTAGAATTCCAACGTGTTGGAACATCACGAGCAAATTTAATGTCTACCATTTGTTTACAATATCTTGCCCATGCTTTCATTGTAGAAGGCTTGTCTCCATAAAAACATTAGGGCTTTTTTAATAGGTACAATAAATTCTCCAAGAGTTTCTAATCCTTTTGGAACACATATATTTAAAACATGGCATGCACACATTTGATGAAAAAATGTACCACCAAGAAAGGGTTTGCATAAATCAATTAAAGATGGAATAGCAACGGTATTGGCAGAAGCATTATCAAAACCAATTGCAAAAATTTTGTTTTCAATATTATACTCTGAAAAAATAATTCTAAGCTATCTATAAATATTCTGAGCAGTGTGTGCATTATCAAAAACTCTAAATGCAAGAATTCTTTTTGGATAGTCCATGCATTATCCATATAATGGCAAGTGACACCCAAGTATGAATGCGATTGCCAATGGTCAGTCCATATGTCGGCACATACGCTAACACGACCATTATATTTTTCAAAATATTTTTCTAACTTTTTTTTCTCTCTCGAATAAATCTTTTCAAGTGTTTGTGTGAGCATGGCTCTAGGGACACGGCATGCAGCAGGGTTTAATGCTCGTCGACAATAGTTAACAAAACCAACCCTTTCACCAAAACTGAATGATAAGTGTTCTACTACTACCATCCTAGCTAATTCTTCTCTATTTTGTTCATCAGTATAACAAATAACTGTTGGTTAGGAGTAGCGTACCTGGGAATTTGTGATTGTGACCTCGTTCTGGTCATTGCGTCTGGATGTTTGGTTTCAATATGCTTCCAATAAGTGCCATATCCTCCGGATTTGCTCCACTTATATGTTTGGTGCAGTAATTGCAAGCTGCTACAAAGTCTCCATCTTCTTTCCTAACTTTCTTCATATGTTGGCGAAGAGATCAGATTTGTTCCCTTCTATATCAGATTCCTCCTCTTGTAGTTCCACTTCCGATGGATCATAACCAAAAACCGGAGTGTATCAATATCAGGCATATTTTCTGACTGGCTTGTCAAATTGGGGGTGGTGTCATTGGGATCGGATTCAGAAATTATTAGAGGGGGAGTAGGACAGTTTAGGCCTAGGTCTTCAGCATAGGCCGGCGTTGCAGATATTCGTGATAGGTGGAGTCGTTACGACCGAGATTATCGACCATAGGACCCTTACCTTTCATCGAAATCGAACGCCTAGGACCGTCACGGCCGTGACCCCTTCCACTTCCATTTCCACTTCCACTTGCCATTTAAAAAAAATTTGGGAGAGAATTGGAAACTTAGAACTTAGAACTTAGAAGAATAATGGTATTAGACTATAGTAGAAATGTAGAATAGTAGGTACTATGTAGTAAAGTACAAAGTAGTAAATAGTAATGCAAATAAATGAAAATGAAATGGAAAGTTAGTAATTGATTATTGACTAATGGAAATTAAATAAATTGGAAAAAGATTAATTGGAAATAAAATTAATTGAAAATAAAAATATTGGAAAAATTAAATTGCAAATAAAATAAATTGGAGATAAATAAATTTGAAATAAAATAAATTGTAAATAAAATAAATTGCAAATTGCAAATAAAATTAATTTCAAATAAAACAATTACAAAATGAAATAAATATAAACCTTGGAAACTTGGAGAGTTGGAGAGTTGGAGATTGAGATACTTAAGAGTTGGAGAGAATAGAGAGAATAGAGAAGAAATTGGTGTGAGGAAAAATGAAAGGGGGGGGGGGGGGGGGGGGGGGGGGGGGGGGGGGTGTGGGGAATGGGGGGGTGGTATTTATAGAAAAAAAAAAGGAAAAGAAAAAAGAAAAGAAAAAAAAAAAGGGGGGGTAGCCGTTGGAGGCCCAACGGCCTGCTGACGTTAGCAGACCGTTGGGCCCAATGGTCTGCTGACGTCAGCAGGCCGTTGGGCCTCCAACGGTAACCCAAAAAAAAAGAATAAAAAAAAAAAAAAAAATTTGTGTGAACCGGCGGTTCGAACCGGAACCGGAACCGAACCGCCGGTTCCATTCCGGTTCGAACAGCCCGGTTCCTCAAACCTTAGAACCGGTACCAGAACCGGCCTCCTCCGGTTTTAGTTCCGGTTCCGGTTCCGCTTCGGTTCCCGGTTTGAACCGGAACCGTGCTAGGTCTACTTAAGGGCATAGTTGTAAATGGGGTTGGAAAAGCGGCTATATATGCATTTTTTTTCCAATGGACTATTTCCTAGAAAGTGGTTGTTGGGAAAGGCTTTTTCGCCAATTAACTTAATTAATTTGGGCATAACCATTTTATGGGATCGATAATTAAAAAAATCTCAACTTTTGAACACAGCAACACGCCAACACATGATAAAAAAATAATAATAAAATAGCGTGGTCTATTAAATCCATCTAGCAATTCGATTTTTTTTTTGTTTTTTTTTATTTTGCTTCAATTATTGAATATTAATAGAAGTAATATATCCGCACCCTTTAACATGAATTGATGTTTATAAATTAAATAAAATCAAACACGACCTCAAGTAGTCAAGTGTGTCGTATGACTTAATAAATAATAATATGAGTGTGACGTAAACCTAAACATGACAAGTAATTTTATATTGTTTTGTTTTATTGTCAAGAGCTTACTAACCTATGAAGCAACATCGATTTTATATGCCAATGGCCTCTTGCCTTGGTAGTTGGAATCTCTCAAGTGTGGTTCTACCACCAAGGTTCAATACATTTGTATGTAAATAATTATTGTCCCACATTTGGCTATTAATTCCCAAAGTATGGGTAACCTTATCTCGATATTATAGGATCAGCCCTCTCTCCGGTTGACTGTGAAAGTTGTAATCCAGTTGTATCCTCTCCCCAATAGTGGGAGTAGTATTCCGGGCTATGTTTGTAAAGTCTTATCTCGCCAGGGCCCGACTATTGTTATACTTTCAAAAAAAATAAAATAAAATAAATAACATCGATTTTATCAAGTCCCAATTGAACAAGTCCAAGGTCATCCATTTAATCAAAACCAGTTAATTTTTATCAAGTGTTGATGTTTTTATGAACTGAATTGGATTGAATAGATCCACGTTGCTCGTCCACTGTTAGCAAAGTGGGTGTGCACATATTTTTCATTTTTTTGATCGATCAAGTCTCACATTTGTTTAATTGTGTGGGTAGATCTCTCTTCGATTGCGAGAGTTGTATTCCACCCGTGCTTGTCGTAAGTGATTTTACTATGTCTAAATTGACACTTGATTTGTGTCAAATTTTTTTAATTAGATCCATACCTTTCAATTTTCAAGTGGTGGGTGACTCAAACCTAGAATATTGCTAGAGAATGAGCATTCTTGCCACATATGGCGGTGGTAATTAGATCCATACCTTGAGAAATCATTTTAATTAATTTGGTTAACATAATATATATCTTAGGAAAAAAAAAAAACAATCTAATTAAATTGACTCGTTATTCTTTTAGGGCGCGTTTACTAATCAAGAATGAAATAAATCGGAATCAAGTTCCACCGGAAATGGAATGGAGGGAAATCAGAATTAAGTTACTAAAAGTTCCATTCCAGTGTTACTAATTTCTTTGGAATTAGAAATGGATAGATGATGAGACAAAGTTGATTGCAAAAATACCCTTGTAAATATAACATGTTGATTTTTATTTTATTTTTTTTTAATATGAAAGATATATTTTATATATATTATAACACTATAATGAAAATAATTAATATCTTTATATTGTAAAATGTTAACTAATTAGTTTAATATTAATTAAAATTTGAGAAATTATTTAGATTTAGAAACATAATTAATTTTATGTGATTACCACTAATATAATATATATATATATATATAGTCTTTCTATTGTCAGTTCGTCCTGACAATAAATATACCAGGACGAAGAATGTGGACCACAGATTATAGAGAAGTTTTGACAAGTGCATACACTTTGAGTCAAAGTATGTAAATCTAGTGGTCCACATTCTTTCTCATGATATATTTATTGTCAAGACGAACTGATAATAGAAAATATGTATATATATATATATATATATGAAACTGCATTAGTATATATATAATACATATTAGAGATGTTTCATATTACAATATAGGGCAAATTGCACTGAACTCCTTGAGGTTTAGGCAAGTTACACTTAGCTGGAAAAGTTTTGTTATTATACACTAACACCCCCAAGACTTACATTTGACTTTAAAAATGCCTAAAATGCCCCAAGTTATATTATTTTATACTTTATTTTCTTTTACCTTTTAACCAAAAACTTTAATAAAATAAAAATATTTAAATAAAAGATATGATTCATTAAATAAATAAATAGTTTTAAAAATTAAATAAATAAATAGTTTTAAAAATTAAATAAATAAATAGTTTTAAAAATTAAATAAATAAATAATTAAAATTTTTAAATAAATAAATAGTTTTAAAAATCAAATAAATAAATAGTTTAAATAAATAAATAAATGAAAAAATTAAAAACATTATTATTATTATTTATTTATTTATTTAATTTTTTTTTTTTTAAGGATATCCATTAATAGGGACAAGGAAAAACTCTAAATATCCAAACTTTTATGGTAAGGATGATGGTGAGAGAAGCTTCAAGGTTCCCAATACTGAAGGAAGTGGTTGAAGAAGGCAAGAAGACTCACAGTGTTGGGAATCTTGAAGCTTCTCTCACCATCATCCTTACCGTAAAGTTTGGATATTTAGAGTTTTTTTTTTTTTTTTTTTTTTTTTTTTTTTTTTTTGTCACTATTAATGGATATCCTTAAAAAATTAATGTTTTTAATTTTTTTTTTAAACCCTTTATTTATTTAATTTTTAAAACTATTTATTTATTTGATTTTTTTAAAAGTATTTATTTATTTATTTATTTTAAAAGTATTTATTTATTTATTTATTTTTAAAAATATATATATATTTTTGGTAAACCATTAATTTATTTAATGAATCATATCTTATATTTATTTTTATTTTATTTTATTAAAGTTTATAAAGTTTTTGGTTAAAAGGTAAAGAAATTAAAGTATAAAATAATATAACTAGAGACATTTTAGGTATTTTCAAAGTCAAATTTAAGTCTTGGGGGTGTTAATGTATAATAACAAAACATTTCCAGCTAAATGTAACTTGCCCAAACCTCAAGGAGTTCAGTGCAATTTGCCCTAAAATATATATAAAACAATATGGAATTCAGGAGCGTAGTTTAGCTGGTAGATGGGCGAGCTTGGAGCTTGGAGCTTGGGCAAATGATTCTCAGGTCAACGACTTGAATCCTACTAATGACGAAAACTTTCAAAAAATAGATGAACCCGAATTAATAGATATTGTCAAAAAAAAAAAAACAAAAAACAAAAAACAAAAAAGTTCAAGGTGCTAGAAGCAACATGAATTTAAAGTGCCCAAGGTGCCGTTCATATTGGTTTTTTTTTTTTTTTTTTTTTCCTATAATTCGTAGCTCATATATATATAAATCTTTAAAACATGATTTCATAAGAGGTGCCTTGGTTCAAGAAAGGTTAGACCGTGGTTTGCAGTGTTATCTGTGGCATCAGTTGTTTCCTAACTTCTTTGTGCGGCACTTAGATTTCTGGGGTTCTGATCATAGGGCAATTTTGGTAAAGGTTTTATCTACCTCTGATCAGCAGTCTGCGGTGGGAGAGCGGAATCGGAAAGGTTCCATTTTGAATCTTGTTGGGCTAACTGTGATGATTGTCATGGGTTGGTCAGGCGTAGCTGGTCTCATTCGTACGTAGGGGGCCTATGTGCAGTTTGGCGACTGCAATTTCTAATTGTGGTCAACAGCAGGGTAAATGGAATGTGAAGAAGAGAAGGGAATTAAGTTCCGGTATCTTAGAGACTCAAAAGCAGTTGAAGGAGGTGTCAAGCCAAATTATTGCAGGCTCATGGGAGCTAATTCGAAAGCTTGAATTTTGACTTGATAAGTTATTAGAGGTTGAGGAGAACTACTAGAAACAACGTTCGAGAGTTGAATGACTTAAAGGTGGGGATAGAAATTCCAAATTCTTCCACTTAAAGGCGTCTACTAGAAGGAGCAGAAATCGGATTGATGGTCTGTTTGATGAGGTGAGGACTTGGCATGAAGGAGTTCTGGAGGTGGAATAGGTGGTCACAAATTATTTTGCGAGTCTCTTTGCTATAGGTGTATCTAGTTTGGAGGATGTGGTTGAGGTTCTGAATTCTTTACAGCCCCATCTATCATCTCAGTCATGTCTCTTTTTGAATCTGCCTTTTACCTCTGAGGAAGTCCAAAGAGTAGTCTTTGATATGTCGCCCTTGAAGGCTCCCAGGCTAGATGGCTTATCAGCTCTCTTCTTTCAGAAATACTGGGCTACTGTTGGAGATAGTGTCACGAAGGCATGCCTGAAATGCCTAAATGATAGTGCGTCAGTTAAGGAGGTTAATCAGACTTCAGTTTGCTTGATTCCTAAGAAATCTGCGGCTAATCATATGGTTGATTTTCGACCCATCAGCCTCTGTAACATCGTTTACAAGATAATTTCCAAAGCTTTGGCTAGTAGATTATGGGTGGTGTTGGGAGAGGTGATCTTTGAATCACAAAGTGCGTTTGTTCCAGGAAGGATGATTTCAAACAATGCAATTATAGGGCTTGAGTGCCTCCATGCGCTGCGAACGAAGAAACGGAAAAAGGGTTCCCTAGCTCTTAAGTTGGATATGTCTAAGGCATACGATCATGTTGAGTGGGACTTCCTTTTGTAGATTATGCTTAAGCTAGGATTTCTTGATAGTTGGGTTGAACGAATAATGGGTTGTGTTAGGACTGTTACATTTTCGTTCCTAATTAATGGTCAAGTTTGTGGTTCGATTGTGCCTACGAGGGGTCTTCGTCAAGGCGACCCACTTTCGCCTTATTTGTATTTAATGGTGGCTGAAGGGCTGTCTGGTCTGATTGATACAGCAGTTGGTAGGAAAGATTTCTCAAGGCTTCGTTGTGGGCATACGGGCCCAGTAATATCCCACCTTTTCTTTACGGATGACAGCCTTCTCTTTTCTGGGGCCTCTTTGCGAGAATGTGTGCGAATTCGTAGGGTTCTTGATGTATATTCTCGAGCTTCGGGGCAGTTGGTAAATTTTGATAAGTTAAGTATGTGTGTTAGCCGCAGTGTTTCTCCTGCTAAAGGGGATTGGTTGGCAACAACCATTGGTGTCCGAAAAGTGAAATGCCACGAAAGATATCTTAGGCTGCCGGGTTTTACAAGTAAGAATAAAAAGAAACTCTTCGAGGGTGTTAAGGATCGTGTTTGGTAGAAAATTCAAGGGTGGAACTCAAAGCTGCTGTCAGTAAGAGGGAAGGAGGTGCTTATTAAGGCTGTTCTCCAGGCAATTCCTGCGTATTTGATGAGTCTTTTTCGCTTGCCTAAAGGCTTGGTTACAGAAATTCAGAGTTTGTGCTGTAGATTCTGGTAGGGTAGTACTACTGCTTCGAAGCCTATTCATTGGGGCTCTTGGGATAGACTATGTGTAGGAAATGAGGATGGGGGAATGGGTTTCCATGATTTGCAGGTTTTTAACCAAGCATTCCTTGCTAAACAAGGCTGGCGGTTGGTGCAAAAGCCATATTCTCTAGCAGCTAGGGTTGTTAGAAGCTGTTACTATCCTGCTTCTTCTTTTATGAAAGCTGATAAATGAGGTAATGGTTAACAGCTATGGAAAAGCCTCTGTTGGGGTCGGGATCTTCTGGAGGTTGGCTCTCGCTGGCGAGTTGGGAGTGGTTCCACAATTTCTATATTTGATGATCAATGGCTTCCGTGACCAATAACTTTTAAAGTCTTCACTCCTCAAACTGAGAATGGGATTTGGTTGATTAATCAACTACGAACAATCACATGTGTCTGGAATGAATCTCTTATTCGAGATATGTTCTTGGAAGATGATGCCCAAACTATTTTATCTATCCCATGTAGTCTGTCCAAGAGAGATGATTCTCTGTGTTGGCATTATACCACTAATGGTATATATACTGTGAAGAGTGGATATAAAGTGGGGATGTCGTTGGGTTGTTTGGTCTCTTCTTCTGAATTGAAGCCTAATTCTAGGGCCTGCTAGAAGTCGTTATGGGGATGTCGTTTGCTTTCAAAGGTGAAGATTTTCCTTTTGAAGGCGGTCCGTGATTGGATTCCATCTCAAGTGTGTCTAGCTAGGAGGAGGGTCCCGATTGCGGGTTTGTGTCCGAATTGTTCGTGCAATTTTGAGACCACAATCCATGATCTGTGGAGCTGTTCGAATTTGAAGAAGGTGCGGTCCAGGTTTGGTGAGTTGAAAGGTCTTAATATAAACATTGGATGCTTTCAGGATTTTTTCAACTTCTGCTGTCATAACCTTTTGAGGAAAACTCTGGATTTGTTGTGTGTTGTCCTCTGGCGGATTTGGTATTTGAGGAATCTTCGTGTTCATGGTGGTGGGATTCAGGATATGGAATAGGTGGTGCCTTGGGCGGAAGAGTTTTTGGTTGAGTTTCACAAGGCTAATCTAACTGCTGGCAGTATAAGAGTTAGTTTTTGTCCTACGAGGGTTCGCTGGTCTCCGCCTGCTGTGGATTTATTGAAACTGAACACTGATGCAGCTAATGATATGCATAATCAATGTGTGGGGCTTGGCATGGTGATTAGGGATAATCAGGGATTGGTGTTAGCTGCTAGCACTCAGAAGCTTAGGAAGCTTTATCCTCCTCACGTCGCTGAAGCTTTGGGCATCTTGCGAGGTATGATCTTTGCTAAAGATTTTGGTTTGGAGCCAGTTGTGGTTGAGTCTGATGCATTGTCTGTGGTGAAGTTGATCAACTCTGATAATCAGGTTTGCGCTGATATTGGTTTAATTATTGCGGATATAAAAGATCGTCTTTAGGATATGGT
The DNA here is from genome assembly GCA_030490815.1 of Acer saccharum. Lineage (NCBI taxonomy): Eukaryota > Viridiplantae > Streptophyta > Magnoliopsida > Sapindales > Sapindaceae > Acer > Acer saccharum. Next base: position 11,766,467 of record CM059871.1, read on the forward strand.
TGGCTCTATGGTTGTTTTTGCTTATAGAAATGCAAATGTTGTCGCACATAATCTTTCGAAAATGGCCTTGACGATTGTTCAAGATCATTTTTGGATGGATTCTTACCCTCCGTGTGTGGAGCGGTTTGTCCAAGAGGATTGTCTTGGTTAGTTTGTCCTGTTTTTTTGTTATTTCCTTTTGTCAAAAAAAAAAAATAAAAATAAAAAAATAAGATCTAGATGAAAAAATATTTATACATAACAAATTCAATAATATATAGAAAGAAAAAGATATGGAGAAATAAATGAACAAAAGACCTAGAAGAAAAAGGCAAAATAGAAACAATAGGTTTTTTTTTATTTTTTATTTTCAATACTTTTAAATACATGAATTACCTTTTCAATCAGGAACGGAAATTTAATTCCCAAGGTAAGTGGGGGGAATCAAGTTCCCTTTCATTCAAGAACTTAATTCCTAATATGTGTATAGGGTCCACATAACTTATTTCCCCACATAGATTTAGTAAACAAAGGGATTCAAAATAGGAACTTTTTTTTTTTTTTTTTTTTTTAAGAACATCTTCAATGCAATGCTATTTTAGTTTGTCAATATTATAATTTAGCAAAAGTTAAAAAAAAAAAAAAAACAAAAAAATGATCCAATGCAGTAATAAATTTTGTATATACTATAAATTTGGCACAAAGTATAGCATATGTCAAATTTGCCATATCAATAAATGCTACTTTTTTAATTATAAAAATGCCATTTTATAATTGTAATGAATGTATAATTGTTGACTTTTATAATTTTAAATAATAAAAAATATTATATAAATTGAATGCATTAATTTTATTTTTTGACTTTTATAATTTTAAATAATAAAAAATTAAAAATAGCATTTCGAATAGAATTATGCATTGAAATACAATATTAAAATGATTTGTCAAATTGGCATTAGCATTAGCATATGCATTGAAGATAGTCTAAAAAGATTCATGATTAGTAAACACGTAATTAGTTAAAAGAATTTGGCATTTATAAACCTCAGCATTAATGTATGGTGTTGAAATAACTTACTAAAATAGTTTCATACTTTGTTATGGTTGGATGGATTGATATTATTAATAGTTTTATTTATTTTATTTTTTTTCCATATTTGATCAAGTAATTAGAGTTTTGAACTTTGTACTTAAAAATTTAATTTTTCCTGTATAACAAACCAACCTTTCAATCATTAAAACCATGCCTAATTTGGCTTGGTATTAACGGGGCACTCATTTAATCTGAAATATTTCAGTTTAATCATGAAATTGAGCTAAAAATGTCATAAGCCCGTTAATACTATATCAAAGCAAATATTTACAAGAAGTTAATTTTTTTTTTGTTTCAAATAAAAAAGTGAACTTCCAAATTCCATGGTTACATTATGTGAAACTTCACACATTTCCAGTCATTTGGGTTCGAAATCTACCACGCTAATTTTATAAGTATGTATAAGAAAGTTTTTCATTGTTGGGGATTTGAACTGATGAACGCGGAAACGTCGTGCCTAATACTTGCCCATAACTCCTAGCAATTAATAACGTCAATATAGCATAAAAATAGATGAGAGAAAAATAAACCATCACAACACAAGATATACGTGAAAAACCCAAATCGGGTAAAAAACCACGGGCCATCTAAACGACAAAGAAAGTTCCATTATATGATAAATTGTTACTACCATATACTCTATGATTCTCTCTTTCACCTCAACCCCAAACCACACTCACAAGATCCTCACTGAGTATCTTACCACACTCTCTCTGATGTTACATGGTGTTGACGGTGATTTTTGGAAGTCAACCGGTCAACGATTTTAGGTTAATGAAACCTGCAAGATAAACGTAATGAAAGTAGAAAATAACAGATGAGCAAGCATAACACATGTTTTACGTGGTAAAACCCCAAGGCGGGGAAACATCCACGGTGCCGGTGATGGCAAGAAGTGATCCACTATGAATATAAGGGTTATACACTCAATACTCGTTTTCTCTCTTATGTATCGTATCTCTTTTCTCATGTAAGTGTAAATTGCTCATGATGATCATAATTTTTATATAATGAATACATGGATGTATTTATAGGGTTCGATCTAGGGTTGCCCTAATTTCTGTCGTATAAGCGATGGACTCATTAATTAGAGTCTTTGTAGGATTCTGGTAGAGTAGACCAATTAGGACTCGTTTCCCATTTAGTGTTTATCCTTTTGGAAGCTTAGAGTTCTTTCATGATTAGACTTCTCTGGTACTGGAGAGGAAATAGGGATATTTCCTTATTGGAATATTATCCTAAGATTTCGTATCTGTGCAGATCTCTTCCTGATATGGCGTATCTTGGTAAGGCTGTATTTCCTGTTTTTGGCTAAGTAGTGATCCTTGGCCGAGCAGATTCCATCTGCAGATGGCCCTTTCATATGGTGCTGTCACGCGTTCATGTTGATAATGTGTCTCACATTTGGCTTTTGATGACATGGAATCACTATGTTTCCGCATAACCCGTTATCCTCGCTGACGTGTCATGCTGACGAAAAAACCCCTATAACAATACCCCCTCAAATCTGCGAGATGAGTTCTTGGCAACTCGTCGAAGGGGATTTGAATAGTTCTCCTCTGATTTTTGTAATATTTTGCCTTTTATACTTCTATAACGCCTTGGTGTGCACTCGCACTATATAGATTTGGTATTTGGTATACCTTTCTTCCTCAAGGCCTTGTAGCTAGTATTCCTGCAATAATAATGAAAACTTTGTTTGTATAAACATAATTGTAAATTCTTACTTACTTGCATTTTGTTTTAGTCGCATTCAATAAACTTCCTTGTCTCCACAAGCTTTGATTGTTGAGATATATATATTTTTTTATTATTATTATTTTTTATGATCTCGTCACTGGGATGAGCTTTGCATTTTTCTTTTATTGAAGAGCTGAAAAGCCAACAAGCTGAATGGACTCACTGAGTTGAATAGCTACGGCGAGCTGAGTTATTCTACCGAGCTGAATAGATAATGGCAAGTTGAATTGCCGCAACGAGCTGTATAGGTTGACACCTAAAATTTGGTGCTCAGGTGCTTTTAAGCCTCTTTATTCTGAGGAGGTCCCAGCTTTTCAGGAGGTCCCAGCTTTTCGATGCTTCACTCGATTTTGTTAAAGTGACAATTTTACTCGGTTCACCTGGATTGGGTCTTTCTTTTTCTTTTTCTTGATGATGCTCAGATCCTCTCGCTCCTTTAGGCGGATATGAGACCCCTTTTTGGCGTTTGTCAGCTTCTCTGATCCTTTTCTCCGAGCGGTTCTTACTAACGCTCAGATCATCTTTTAACATGGTTTGACTTCACTTGGATGTTTGAGCGGTTCTTACTAACGCTCAGATTATCTTCTCATCTTTGCTTGGATCCATATTTGAGCGGATCTTACTAACGCTCGGATCATCTTCTTGGCTTTGCTTGGATCCATTCTTGAGCAGATCTTATTATCGCTCGGATCATCTTCTCGGCTTTGCTTGGATCCATTCTTGAGCCGATCTTATTATCGCTCGGATCATCTTCTCGGCTTCGCTTGGATCCATTCTTGAGCGGATCTTACTAACGCTCGGATTGTCTTCTCGGCTTCACTTGGATCCATCTTCAAGCGGATCTTACTAACGCTCGGATCTTCCTTGCACTCTGCTGCCGTGTATCCGATCTTTTTGCTGTAATTCCTTTTAAACATGTATGAATTAGGTCTCCTCTTAGTTCCATAATATACCTCCAATAAGGCTAATCCAATGTGACTCAAAATAGAGAGTACAACCCTTCTAGCTTTAGGAATTTTAATCCAGTCTCAACTAATCCTAACATTGAAAGTTTAGGATCAACTAAAACTAAATTAAAGTGACTTTTTAGGCCTTCATTAATCTTCCAAAACATAGCGAATTTGTCTAAGACCTTCATTCTCGAATAGGCAGCCCGCAATGCTTTATTTCCAAAATCCCGCGTAGAAATTTGGGACTGACCTTTGGGTACTAAAATGGTCATAACTCCTTCTAGAAAATTCGAAATCACAAACCGTAAAATTCTATGGAAATCTAACTTCCGTACCTTTCAAACCATATAAGATTAAAAATCCAGTTCTTTCTGAGATGATACAGTTTAATTCTTGAAGTTGACCCATCAGCAGATGCTACCCGCGTAGAAATTCTGGGCTGACCTTTGGGTAGTAAAATGATCATAACTCCTTCTAGAAAATTTAAAATCACAAACTGTAAAATTCTACGGAAAGCTAACTTCCGTACCTTTCCAACCGTATAAGGCTTAAAACCTAATTCCTTCTGAGATGATACAGTTTAATTCTTGAAGTTGACCCATCAGCAGATGCTGTTTTCACGGGTTGGATCAAGAAATCTTCCAAATTGCTTCCAGTTATTTCCTAGGACTTGAATAGCTAAGAATCCTTCTATCCGAAACATTTTTTATTCTTGTCGTATCCTTTAAAGCAAGTTCTGACGATCTTTTGAAGTTTTAGGGCTCAAGACAGCTTGAAGATGTCGAGGTTGAAGATCATAAGAGGAACTAATTAAGGTTTCCCTGAGCTGTGTCTTTCCTGACAAGCTGAGAAAAATACGGTATATGTCGTCGCTCTTGGCAAGGTAAGATGTCACTCTATAGAGATCGTGCCTCAAAGCATCCACCCTATAAGAATGTGAGAACAGAGCCTTTTGGTGAATAATGAATCGTATATTACTTTCTTCTATTACTTCAATATGTATACAAACTGTACACACTAATTACACAAATACTAGCATGATTTCGGGGAGATAGTGATGGAGAGAATCATGGAGAATTATGTGCATTGACAGAGGAAGATTGTGCAATAACAGAGGAAGCTGAATTGTCTGCATTGACAGATGGAGATTGTACATTAACAGAGGAAGTTGAATTGTCTGCATTAATAGAGGAAGATTGTGTATTAATAGAGAAATCTGATTCTTCCTTAATATGCCCCCGCAAGATGTGGCTTCCATCGGAAACACCAATCTTGGACCATAGGACCTGAAATCGGAGTTTAGCAAGAGGCTTCGTGAGGACATCAGCAAGTTGATCTTGTGTTGAGACATGAGACACAAGTAAGGAATCATCAGCAACCTTCTTACGAACAAAATGATAATCAATTTTGATGTGCTTCATTTTGGAATGGAACACTAGATTAACACATAAATAGGTAGCACCGAGGTTATCATATAAAGTCGAGGAGGTATTGGAAGCTTAACATGGAGCTCTTGTAAGAGATTGACCAGCCAACAAATTTCCATGGTAGTAGATGCAACTGATCGGTATTCCGCCTCTGTAGAGGATTTTGCAACTGTCCGTTGTTTGCGAGAGCACCAAGACACTGGAGTAGACCTGAGAAAAATAATATATGCTGAAATAGAAGTGGAATCATCTTGGTTACCTGCCCAGTCCGCATTGGAGTAAGCAAGCAGTGGTAGTGAAGAAGACCGACAAATTAAAATCCCATGAGAAACTGTATGCTTGAGGTAGCGAAGTAATCGCTTGGCTGCTGTCCAATGAGCTTGGGTCGGACTATGCATAAATTGTGCCAATTGGTTTACTGTGTAGGCGACATCCGGACGTGTAAGTGACAAATATTGCATAGAGCCAATGAGGCTGCGATTTGAGTAGCATCTGCGGCAACCGAACCATCTTGAAGAACCAGCTTAGTATATGTGCTAATAGGGGTAATAGATTCCTTGGTACCCTCCATTTTGAACCGTTCGAGTAGATCTCTTATATACTTGTGTTGAGACAAGAAAATGCCTTGACTTGTAGGAATGGCTTTAACACCAAGGAAAAAATGAAGTGTGCCGAGATCTTTAATGGAAAAATGACCAGCCATAGCATCGATAATTTGTCGAATGAGAGATGAAGAGTTCCCTGTTATTAACAAGTCATCTACATAAACCAAAAAATAAATAATGTGAGATTTGTTAGTGTAAATAAACAATGATGGATCTGATTTTGAGTTGGTGAACCCAAGAGATATTATGAAAGCCTTGAGCTCTTGAAACCAAGCACGAGGGGCTTGTTTAAGACCATATAAAGAACGACGAAGCCTACAAACATGATTAGGTCGAAATTCATCAACAAAACCCGGAGGTTGGGTCATAAAAACCTCTTTAGATAGATGGCCATGAAGAAAGGCGTTATTAACATCCAGTTGATGAATCGGCCATCGTTGAGAGAGGGTAATACTAAGAACCACTCGTATTGTTGTGGGTTTGATTACAGGGCTAAAAGTCTCAGTGTAGTCCACCCCAAGACATTGATGAAAACCTTTCGCTACAAGACAGGCTTTATAACGATCAATACGACCGTCAGGGTGGCGTTTGATACGGAAGACCCATTTGCAACCTACTACATTGTGAGATGGTTGGCGAGGGACAAGTTCCCAAGTGCCGTTTCGAAGAAGGGCAGTAATCTCATCACACATGGCATCTCTCCATTTGGGATTAGTGAGGGCTTGTTTATCTGTAGTGGGTTCAAGGGTTGGTGGGAGAGGATATTTGGTTGCCGAGTATGAAAGTTTTTTTTACAGGTTTAAAGATATCATCTTTTGAATGTGTGGTCATGGTATGAGTATTTGAAGGATCCGGTTTAGTAAAGAGTGAAGGAAGTGGGATTGAAGAGTTAGAATCATACCTTGGAGGCGCCCCACGAGTGTTCGAAGCAAAAACAACGTGATTTGAATTATTAACCTGTGTGATGTCTGCAGTAGGTACATTATTAGAACCAGAATTATCACCTAATGGAGGTTCAGAAGATTCGATGGACCTGGGTACAGAAGATTTGTTGGACTGGGATTGAGATGAAATATGAGAATCCGATAAAGTGGGAAGTGGAGATGAAGGAATTGATGATGAGCTGTTTGTTAGGATTATGCTCAATAGCAAGAGTGTAATAGTGTTTTTGACAATCTATTCATATTAATAATGTGATTTCTGGTTTAACAAATCTTATAGCATTTATAGTTTAATTATTATAATTGTCAAAAGTAAATAATCATAAGGTCAAAAGACTATGAGAAAAGAAGAATTGTTCATACATCTGGATATGTATGAGGTAGACACAATTCTTTAGTTAGTCTTGAATAATGTTCACAACTTAAGTTAAAGGTTGGGCACCTTTATCTTGTTAAAGTTGTAGAATTCTTTTACTAGCATTTGAGTGGGATCAAATGTGTTATGATGAGTCTAAAATCATTGGAGGGTCTTCGAGTAAAAGAACCTAGTGCACTGGGTGCATTGAACTGGATCACAATGAAATACTTTATCTAGAACCGTCAATAGATAATAGTCTTTTCATTATCAGGACAATCGGAGAGTCTATCTTAATCCTGAGATAAATGATGGACTTATGGTTGCAAGTGGTATCATTTGAGTTATCAATGAGTACGATTATATAGCATAGTCTATCCTCGATAGTTTGGTGGTATTCATTTGTTAATCGATAGAGGACTTCATTTATAGATATGGACATCGTGGCTCCATTTATTAAATGAGAGTAGAATATCATCATATGGATGTTTTGAGGTATTGGATATTAAATCTTAATGTTAAGTTTTCAATAGTGTCTATTGAAACATGGCTTCTGGACAAGTCAAAATATCCAAGTTCAAAATGTGGTCATATGAGGAAATATGGTAACTTGGAGAGCTATATGCGGTCTATGAGCTCTTGGCGATTACTGATATTCTTCACGAGGATACACCATCTCCAATAAGATTGTCTAGGGTACGAATGAGAAATATTTACTTATTCTATCTTTATTTAAGAGTTCAATTTTAGCTCTTTAGTGGAATGAGTTAAAATTAATAGATCGGACCTAAGTGAATCATTTGTTGATTGTGATTAGGTTATGTCTGTTGAAGCTTAAATTTAGATAGCCCGCCAAGATCCCCAATCCACATGGACTTGCATGGATCACTTGATATATTCTACCGGACTAATTTATGGGTCCATCTAAAATTGTATTAAGGCATGTGGACTTGTTTCTTTTAGTAAGAATGGGCCTAGTTCACATGTGGGCCTTTTATTAAGGTCCAATGGATTTAATAAAATAGAAAAACAATATATAGATATATTAATATATATGGCACATATATATATGATATTATATTGTTTTATTTTTATTATTTGATTAAATGGAAATTAATTAATTGATTAATTAATTATTTAATTAAATATCAAAATCTTTTTCTGACTAGGAAATATGTTTCTTAGTAGTATACTATTGTGGTAGTATAATAAATATAAAAGACTTTATTTGGTAAGTAGATAAATAAGGGATTTATTTATTTAGTCAAATAAGGAAGTCTTTTATATGGTCACAAATACACTAAAGAGTTGGATTAGGGTTTGTATATAATATATATGCATGCGGCAGAATATATATTAGATATACACTATAATATATATATATAACCCGCCATTAATAGATATATATATATAAGATATGCATGCGGCATATATATATGAGATATACACTATAATATATATATATAAAGTATATGGCCGCATTAATAGATATATATATAAGAGATGATCGGCGTATATATAGATTTGAAAAAGCATGCAGAATGTGCCATATATATATGCATGCATAATGCGCAAAAGATAGATTTTTTTTAATAGGCGTGCAGTTTTTATAAAAAAATAAACATATAGATATAGTATTCTGCGGCAACTATATATATATTCTTTGTATAGAATTTAAGAACCCTAATGCAAGGCTTGAGAAAAATAGAATCCAACTCTTAGACTAGTGTGAGAATTCGGCCAAGAGGAAAAGAGAGAAAAGTTTGTTCTTATTTCGATAGTGCACTAGTAACTTTTATATCAAAAGGTTTTTGTGCACAATTTCGAATAAGGTTCACGCGAGTTTCGATCTAACGATTGTGAATTCAAAAGTGACCGGAACATTCTTTGTAGCCTCTTGGAATTTATTGTGACTAACGAAAAAGAAAAGTTTTGTTAATCCATCCTCAGGTACACAATTCAAAGAGAAGGGAGACCACGCTCCTAGGTGATTCACGTTCGTGATTGGATTGGAAGATCTTGCCGATTACCATCGACGCAATGTCAATTGGATCACGCGACAAAGGTATGATATCTTTAGTATTATATGTTAATTAATTAGAGGGTTAAGGTTCAAATTATGGAAAAATTTTAAACTATACTAAACCCCTTTTTAGTCTCGCTTCCGCTGCGTTGACCGTATTTTTCCCTACACTGTTTTGATCAGGAGAAGAGACAGATTGAGGGCAAAATTCATGGGTTGTGGGTACAGGGGATATGCTTGGAGAGGGAGAAGTTATAGAAGGCATGTGAGACGATGAGCTGGAAGGCATTTTATGTGAATGTGTCTCATGCAAAATTGGTGACGTTAAAATAGGCAATGTAAAGGGAGAGGAATTTCCTAAACTTGAGTTACCTGATTGTGAGGCCTCTAAATTGGTAGGAGGAACAGACTCAATTAAAGGTCCAGAAATTGGGGAACTTATTGATTGAAGAGAAGGAGAAATAGCAGCCCATTTGGACATAACAAAATCATTAATTTTATCTTTGTCATGGAAAGTTGAAAGAGATGGAAAATGTTCTTCCACAAAACGGACATGACGAGAATTAAAAATCTTGTGACTTGTTGGCTCAAAACAAATGTAAGCATTGTGAATATTAGAATACCCAAGAAAAATACAAGGTTTTGATTTTTGCTCAAGCTTGTGAACATTATAAGGTCGTAACCAAGGATAACACAGACACCCAAACACTCGTAATTTTAGATAATTTGGAGACTTACTAAAAAGACATTCAAAAGGAGATTTGTTGTCAAGAATGGGTGTAGAGAGACGATTAATAAGGTAGACTGCAGCGGAAAAAGCATATGGCCAAAAGGAGAGGGGAAGAGACGCTCGATGAAGAAGCGTAAGTCCCGTCTCGACTACATGTCGGTGACGACGCTCAGCGGAAGCAACATGTTGTGGTGTGTATGGGGGTGAAACAAGATGTTGTATTCCATTTTTTTCAAATATGGTTTTCAAACCTTTGTATTCTGTACCACCATCTGTGTATATAGTGGTTTTAGAATTATTGAAAAAATTTCTACCATGGTTTGAAACTTGGAAAATATAGAATACACATCAGATTTATTTGCCATTGAAAATAGCCATGAATATTTAGTAAAATGGTCGACAAAAATTACATAATAAGATAGTGATGAATCGTATACAAACTGTACACACTGATTACACAAATACTAGCATGATTTCGGGGAGATAGTGATGGAGAGAATCATGGAGAATTATGTGCATTGACAGAGGAAGATTGTGCAATAACAGAGGAAGCTGAATTGTCTGCATTGACAGATGGAGATTGTACATTAACAGAGGAAGTTGAATTGTCTGCATTAATAGAGGAAGATTGTGTATTAATAGAGAAATCTGATTCTTCCTTAATACACCCCCTGAGACCACTACCATATATATATATATATACATGCTCATGGTGAGTTGGGGGCTTTTGTTCTCCAGGGGTTCATGTTGCTTGGAATCTACCCCCTATCATCGTTGTTATTCTTGAGTTGATGCCGACGTGCAGGGTAGGAGCCACGCTTTTGGCACATTGTCTGGGTAGCCATTCTTTTCTTCTTTGGTCGGGTCATTCCAAGCGTTCGCCCTGGATCTTTCTTGTCCATTTAAACTTTTTCTCGGCTGATCTTTTTTCGTAGGTTTGATTCTTCCTTTTGGCCGATCTTCTTTTTGGCCAATCTTTCTTATAGATTGGATATATATATATATATATATATTTGATATATATATATATATATATATATTTATACCTTCTAGCTAATACTCCTGCAAAAAGAAAGCACTTTATGTATATAAATACAATTTTGACCTATAACTTACTTGCATTCAACTTTGTTCATTATTGTCTTTTTTGCAATTGCTTATTGGCTTTTGTACTTCTTGCAAATTGTTCCAGGTGTTCGCTTAGCATATCTAAGTTTCTACCCACTTTCGGGGTTTTTACTTGATTTTGTAGTGAACCAAGCCAACCTCAAGGAGTTCGGTTTAAATGGCCCAGATCTTGCATTTGAAAGCTTCCTGACTGTTTTTATGTGCACTTGCCCATTGGAACTTTGTACCTGCACATTTTAAACTTAACAAATGCAATCTAAGCAGAAAAATCTTTACCCCCTTCTTTCCAAAAAGCCGGAACGCTGACTGTGCTTTATTCGCACCCAGCCAGTTATTCTTTTTGATCAATTTGGTATACCTGCACACTCATAAATGTGTAAATAATAAAATATTTTTATTATTTTATTTTTACCCGAGTGTAACGTTGGTTTTCTTTGTTTAAGCTAAGTAACTCATTTAACTTAATTTAGCCAAGTATCTCATTAACTGGCATTAAGTTTGAGTAATCCATTGGTTTTATTGGGTCAAGTTTTTGTTATACTTGATTGGTTTATCCAAGTATCTAGTTACCTTGACAAATATATTATCCTTAGTTTGGCTTTAAGAATGATCAAGTATCTCATTAAACTGGTCATCTTCAGACTGACCAAGTGTCTCATTAAATTGGTCAGTTTTTCTTCAAGAATGATCAAGTATGTTATTAAACTGATCATTTCTAGACTGACCAAGTGTCTCATTAAATTGGTCAGTTTTACCCAGGTGTTACGTCGAGGCTCACCATGACCATACACTTAGGTCCCCTGCACAAGTCACCTAGGACGTCTCCAGGTTTTGTCTGCTACAGGGGTTTGCCGAATCGTTGGGGTAGTGTATACCGGCCAACACAGCTGTGCATCTCACCAGACATATTCCGACGGCACCCCGAGCAGTTTTCCAGGTATCCTAGTGCCTCGGGTTTGCCTTTTCACTAAGGATACGTTCGTATCTGATTAGCTCGGCGGGCATGCTATTTTAGCTTCTCAGCCCCTCGGACACTATCCACTTGCTTTTCGCGGTTTCATAGCGCCCGAGTACTATCTTCGGGCTTTACGCTCCAAAGATGACCCCTTTGGCCTATGTTGGTGAAGATTTTGGCCCCTTTGGCCTTTGTTGGTGAGGATTTTGGCCCATTTGGCCTTTGTTGGTGAGGATTTTGGCCCATTTGGCCTTTTCTTTGAATTTCTACATACGCCGAGATAAAACTCGTTTTGCGTGTATTGAGACTAAGCTCAATTAAAGTTTTCAGCTTGTCTTTCTCTGTCAAACACGTGAGTAACGTTTGCACAAATATATTTTTTAATAATGCTGAAAAAATAGTTGGATCCATGCACGTTATTGGTGTTGGTTGATGTTTGGGATGAATACCATGGACTTGCTAGATGTTTTGCATACAAAAACCATGTAGTATGCTAATAAAACTAGTATTATGTTTTCGCAAGTATATACACACGTAGTATTTATTATGTATGAAAGAAACATATAGATAGCATATGTAAGTAAGGTGTAATACTAGAATAAATACACATACTACATGTGTTGTGCATCATGTTAAAAGTGCAGTAAAGAATTTCAATAAACAAGGGTGAAAAAGGTGTTTCCCCACATTTTACCTCCTCGTCATCAACATGCGGTTATGAAATCCAAGAAGATTTGATTTATAGGCCGAATAAAAAGTAACTAAGCGATTTAGATTTACCTCTAACTCCACTCGATGAGGTATCTGAGATTGTTTACCTTTTCATTCTGAGTCAGCAAATCGCAAGTCGCTCTTTCCTTGTGCTGTGTAGTGGGCGTTTCTATCTCTTCAGCATAGAGTTGTGATGTCCCGAATATCGTCAAATATTCCTTAGGTTGAACGATCCTTAGGACCTTCCATGAATTGCAACCATCCATCTTATTCTTTTTTATATTGGCAATGAGTGACCGGATTTTATGGCTATAGGCAATCCTTTGATTAAACCGCCGAGATTAAGATGGTTTGCTGTTATTCAACTTCTTACATGTGCTGAAAGGTGGTGATCGATCCACTAGCTTTAGTCTTGTACTTCAACTTCCGCAACTTCCGTTATGGTTCATCTTCTTTTTTATATACACATATCAGCCGAATCATCGAGATAGAGATGACTTCACTAAAACTACTTTTGCAACTGCGATTTTTTTTTTTTTTTTTTTACTATGCTTGTGCTACCCCCTAGCCCCCCAGCAGTTGTTGAATACCTCTAGTCAGATTTTCTTCAAGAATGATCAAGTATCTTATTAAACTGATCATCTCTAGACTGATCAAGTATCTCATTAAACTGATCAATTTTTTCTTCAAGAATGATCCAAGTATCTTATTAAGCTGATCATCTCCAGGCTGATCAAGTGTCTCATTAAACTGATAAGTTTTTCTTCAACTTCAAGAATGATCAAGTATCTTATTAAACTGATCATCTCCAGCTCTTATTCGAATAGTGCCATAACTAAGCCGAGTATCTTATTAACCGGCAATTGTGTTATTTTTGCACTCTGTTCTCTTCTTTCTTTTTTAGCAAACTCTTTTTTAAGTTCAGCGGTCAGGTATAGAAAACCCTCTACGATTTCTTTCTTCTCTCGGGCAAAATTATTTTCACCGTACCCTGTTTTCAATTCGCTTGCCTGCACATCTCTTGGTGTTAATACAACAAATGACCCACCCCCTAGAACCCTTTTTTTTGTTTTTTGGTTTTTTTTTTTTTTTTTTTTGTTTGGGCTTGCTAAAGTGTCTCAAGTGTTTCATCTGTTTATGCTGTAATCACTGGGATGCTCTTGATTACTGTGGATGTGACTTGTTGTAATGACTCCCTTAATATCTGACTTCTCTTCTCGACTGATCTTTTTCATAGATAGCCTCTTTTTTTTTTTTTTTTTTTTTTTTTTTTGGCTTACCTTTATTATAGGTTGGACTCTTTTTTGGCCGATCTTTCTTATAGATCGAGCTTCTTTTTTATAGCGCCAATTGTTGACATGTCCGATCAAGAAGTTTTTGGAAAGCAACCTTATCTGAGTCAAACTTGATAAACTCTTCGGCATAAAAATTCTCAGCAAATTGTTAGTCAAAGGATGAATTTAATGAGACCAAATAATTGGAAGTGATTAACTCATACATGGTACTATTAACGATTAGTGTCGAAATTTGACACCTATAATCTATGATAGACAACATGCGTGTAAGAGCCATAAAAGTTGTGAGACATACTAATTAAGCATGCATTATATGTTTATAGACTTATGCACGCGTATTACGTATTGTGTACGAGAGAGACATGCATAGATAACATGTGAACGCCATATAACATAAAGAGAATTACACAAAAGTTATGTGTGCTGTGTATTGTAAAAGTATAACGATATGAAGAGGCAGATATAATTTAATATATCTAGATTACATAAATTCAATGTCTTAAGCATACCAAATACTTCTAGTCACATTTTTTCGACATTCATGCTTATTTGATTTAAAGAACGAATTGGTCGAACCCAATATTGTTGAGTCCAACCACTATCATGAATACTTAAACATCAGTAGGAATTTTGATAGAAATGCATGGATTATATACTTATAGTTCTAGAGATTCCAATGCTAAATTCATAATATTCCAAATAGAAATAATCACTATGATACCCTTCTATTTTATCGATTTAAGATGCAATATGATGCCAACGATAATAAATAACATAACGATTAAGATAAATCATACCTTTTTATCCAAACGCTTTTGGTTTTGCTTTTTAAACACTTTTGGAAGCATTTCTTACCAAGATCAAAGTCTTGATCAATTTCATTAAATAACACTTACTTGAAAGATATTAAAAAAGACTATAATTACTTTCAAACATCGTATATGTAACAGATCACAACACTATTAATATCATGGAGTCAGTTTTTCCACAACATTTAAATGAACAACTCATCACAATTTTTATCTTCAAAAGAGTAGTGAAGAAGCATTAGACATGGAGGGTGCATATAATCAACTAGTGCAATTGCATCCAGGCTCTAGCAGTGTCACTCCTCATTATTATTTAACGAATTAAATTAATGACACAGACAACCATGCATTATTCGTAATGTATTGTTTGCCTAAAACAATTATATGCTAAATAAGCTATGTATGTCATGAGCTTGGTAATTTTTAGTAGACAACAAATATTCAATCGTTTTTTTATCAAGATCAAAGTCTCAATTAAATTCAATCGAATTATTGTTTGGTTAATCAAAGTATCACAAACATTAAACATCAATCAGTATGTTTTACTCTTATTAATCTAGAATAATAATAATCATGTGACATACTTGCTGCCGACTGAATCTATTCGGCAATGCACTCCCAAGTCAAGGCAATCCATGCAAATATTTTAATAGAAAAGCACAATATGCAACTTCTAATTTCAACAAATTAGGAGTGTATTCATAGTATAAGATTTAAGCATCCTAATATTCTATACGGTTATCGATGCAAGATGATATCAATAGTAATAATAATTAAGTGAAAACATACCCCCGAATCCGAATGATTTTATCAAGATCGAAGTCCCGATTAAATCTCGAATGATCATTATTTGGTCAGTTTTCACTTTTATTTATATGTAATTATGCATATATTCTTGTAAATAAAATCGTACGTAAAATTAGACCGATGTGTAGATTGACTAACCTTGGCCACTTACCGAACCTGGAGTCTAGTCGTTTTACTATTGGATCCTTCACATGTGAATTGATGGAAGAGCCAATTAGGTTCAGTTGAGAATAGCCATTGGTTGTTTTATACCAAGATGGGCTCGGTTTCTAACACGTCAAGTTAAACCTTTTATGCTGAACCGCAATGTTCCGGAAGTCGTCAAATATTTCTCGTGATGAATTGTGTTGAGACCCACATATCTTCGGAAAGATCTATACGTCTATTTTACAGCAAAATTCACGGTTCATGATTCCATGCTCTCTGGAGAGAGTTATCTCTGTTTTAGCTTCTGGTGGTCAAGTTGGGAAATCCTCCGTGAATCACATCCTTCAATGTTTCGGGACCATAAAATATTCCACAGATTGAACCAGATTTACTAACCTTATATTTCTGGAAAGATTTGGATGTCTAGTTTCTGATGGTTCTTACAGCTCGCAATTTTGACTTCTGTGGAGGGAGATATGCCTGTTTTAGTGTTCGATGGTCAGATCAGAAATCTGTGCGCGATCTGGTTTCTTCAATATTGCGGGAGCCACCAAATATTGCTCGGATTGAACCAGGAAATGAACCATATATTCTTGGAAAGCCTTGGATGTCTAGTTTCCAATGGTTTTTACAGTTTTGAATCCGATTTCTATAGAGGGAGATATGCCCGTTTTAGTGCGTATTGGTCAGCAATTCCGTGATTCTGGGCAGCTCTCTTCTCTTTTCTTTTGTAAGCTATCGGAATGCGAAAGCAATTCCTCGGATGGATTCTTGATACTTTGAAGCTCTGAGTATTGCTTTCACAATATTCTTCCTCTGGAATTAGTCACGGCCGCAGCTCCTGCTACGGGTTCTGTAGTTAATCCACTCCCTAGCACTTCCAATAGTCGTTTGTTGGGTGCTTCAAGTGTTGGATCTACATCAGAGTTCCTTCTATGGTCTGTTCATGAGGGTTTCTCAAAGTTGAGTTCTATCCCCTCCTTCTAGCGCCAATTGTTGACGGTGATTTTTGGAAGTCAACCGGTCAGCGATTTTAGGTTAATGAAACCTGCAAGATAAACGTAATGAAAGTAGAAAACAACAGATGAGCAAGCATAACACATGTTTTACGTGGTAAAACCCCAAGGCGGGGAAACATCCACGGTGCCGATGATGGCAAGAAGTGATCCACTATGAATATAAGGGTTACACACTCAATACTCGCTTTCTCTCTTATGTATCGTATCTCTTTTCTCATGTAAGTGTAAATTGCTCATGATGATCATAATTTTTATATAATGAATACATGGATGTATTTATAGGGTTCGATCTAGGGTTGCCCTAGTTTCTGTCGTATAAGCGATGGACTCATTAATTAGAGTCTTTATAGGATTCTGGTAGAGTAGACCAATTAAGACTCGTTTCCCATTTAGTGTTTATCCTTTTGGAAGCTTAGAGTTCTTTCATGATTAGACTTCTCTGGTACTGGAGAGGAAATAGGGATATTTCCTTATTGGAATATTATCCTAAGATTTCGTATCTGTGCAAATCTCTTCCTGATATGGCGTATCTTGGTAAGGCTGTATTTCCTGTTTTTGGCTAAGTAGTGATCCTTGGCCGAGCAGAATCTTGGCCGAGCAGATTCTTGGCCGACTGGACTCATGACCGAGTAGATTCCTGACCGAGTGGACTCTTGGCCTAGCAGATTCAATCTACAGATGGCCTCTTCATATGGTGCTGTCACGCGTTCATGTTGATAACGTGTCTCACATTGGCTTTTGATGACGTGGAATCACTATGTTTCCACATAACTCGTTATCCTCGCTGACGTGTCATGCTGACGAAAAACTCCTATAACACATGGTGTTCTTTTTTGCTCCACACAAATAACCTAATTACAACGTTCTATTTATACTAGTTATAAGGAGTTTAAGATAAAAGGAAATCCTACTCCTAAATGTACAAGACTTACTTAATCCACATAAATACTATTTCCTTTTATGACAAGTCTTCTTGTAAAGAGTAAATCATTTTCCTTCAAGCACAAGAACTTCTAGAAAGAGAACCTTTCTTTTTTCATGCAACATTCCTGATCTCAGCAAAATACATCTTCTTCGCGGTATGGGTCGCTGTGTGCACCTCGCTTCCTACACCGCGGAACACTTATGGAACACGACTGCCGCGCGGTTTGCACCGTGCTTGATCCTCTAGAATCGATCACTTCATGTGCCGCGATCCATGCGCCTTGTCCGCATCGCTGTCCACGTCGTGCTTCCTTACGAAATCCGTTTCTTCAGTTCTTCTTCGATCTTCAACCTCCCTTAAACCACCCTTAACTTCCAAGCGTTACCACCTCTCCATGAAGTAAACATCAATTAAGTCTCGTTTGATTAACATGGTTCATTCGAGAATACGAGCCAAAACCTAACACTCATCTGTGTGTAGAAGTCCTAACATAAACCATATCCGTTCATGTCAAGTTTTCAAAAAATAAAATAAATAATAATAGTAATAAACTTATTTGGAACTTCATTTGTTGGCCAGAATCTTATGCCTCATTTTCTCTATCGATCAAATCAAGGTTTTTTTTTTTTTTTACTCATCCTTTTTTATTATTATTATATTAATTCAAATAATTATCTACCCATTTTTTCTTTCTTGTTTTTTAATTATTATAAAATTTATAAATCATTGACATTGGTTCAAATTAACACACATTTATTAAAGTAAATAAATTAATAAAAATTACGAATAATTACCCCGGTGACCATCAATTTGATGACACTATCAAAATGGCCATATTGGTAATTAGTTTCAAAATGGCCATTTTTGACGAAAAGTGTGACACTAATGGCTATTCCATCCAATTCTATCTATTTCCATCAAATTCCATCAATGAGTGGCATTTTGGTAAATAAGGAGATGACATTAATTTATTTTAGATTTTTTTGGAAATCAATTTTTTCTTTTGTTTTTTCAAACGAATAATATTATTAGTGTGTGTATATATGTATAGCATATCTCAAATATATATACATATATATATATATATATATATATATATATTGAGAGTAAGGCTACAAAATCTAAAAACAAAGAAGAAACATGTGTATTGATCTAAACCATTTTTTTTTTTTTTGGTTTTGAACGAAATATATTTAGTGTGTAAATATATATATATATATATATACAATTTTTCTATTATCAGTTCAAACTGACAAAAGATATATCAATTCCTGCATGTGGGCCATTAAATTTAAAGATGCTTTGACAATATCAGTTCCTTGCATGTGAGTCATTGGATTTAAATACTTTGACTGGCTGCATGCACTTGTCAAAGCATCTTTTAAATCCAATGGCCCACATGCATGCAAGGAACTGATATATCTTTTGTCAGTTCGAACTGATAATAGAAATACTGATATATATATATATACAAATATAATATATGTATATATACAGTCTTTCTATTAACAGTTCGAACTGATAATAAATATATCAGGACGAAGAATGTGGACCACAGATTATGGAGAAGTTGACAAGTGCATACACTTTGAGTCAAAGTATGTAAATCTAGTGGTCCATTTCTTCGTCTGATATATTTATTGTCAGTTTGAAATGATAATAGAAATATGTGTATATCTTAATATATATATATATATACAAATATAATATTAGTTTCAAAAACAAAAGAAAAAAATTGATTTTTTTTAAAAAAATCTAAAATAAATTAATCATCTCCTTATTTACCAAAATACCACTCATTAAAAAAATGATTTAAAAAAAAACCTAAGATAAATTAATGTCATCCCATTATTTACTAAAATGCCACTCATGGATGGAATGATCATTAGTATCACACGTTTTGTCAAAAATGACCATTTTGAAACCAGTTTCCAATCTAGTGGTCATTTTAATGTGTGTATAAAATTGATGGTCACTGGGGTAATTATCCCTAAATTATTCAATGATACATAAAATTAGAATTAAAATACATGATAAGTATGACCTTTCAAATTATTATTTTAAATGTTTTGAAAAATTATATAATTCAAAGTTGGCCAACACATTAGGGCCCGTCCTGCAAGCCGTTTTTTGTTTTGTTTTTCGAAAAGAAAAATGAAAATGAAAACAGTGTTTTGGTTTCATTTTTGAATTCCGAATACGCGTCTGGTAGCATTTACTGGAATCTGTATTTTGAAAATAAAAACGGAAAAAAAAACGCGTCTGGTAGGATAAATCGAAAACTTTCGAAAATTGAAATTAATATAAACAAATTAATTAAAATAATTAACCATTTTTTTAAATATAATTAATAAATTAACACAAAATCCTTATCAGTGGAAGAGGAGAAGAAGAAGAAGAAGAAGAGGAGGAGGAGGAGGAGAGGAAGAGGAAGAGGAAAGAGGAGGAGGAGGAGGAGGAAGACCAGATCGGCGATGGCAATCGGCGATCGGCGAGAGGCGAAGGAGGAAGGGGAAGAAGAAGAAGAAGAAGAGAAGAAAGAAGAGATCGGTCGCGATCGCAAGCGGAGAGGAGGAAGAGGAAGAAGAAGAAAAAGGAAAGAGAAGAAGAAGAAGAAGAAGAAGAAGAGGAAGACGGCAGCGATCGGCGGAGGAGATCTCGTCGGCCGGAAGAAGACTGCTCGGCGGGAAGAGGCAGCTCGTCGGTGGGAAGAGGAAGAAGAGGGAGAAGAAGAAGAAGAAGGAAGAAGAGAAGAAGAAGAAAGAAGAAGAAGAAGAAGAAGGGAAGAAGAGGAAGAAGAGATCTCGACCGGAGATCGGAAGGGGAAGCTTGTCGGCGGCGGGAATGAAGAAGAGGGGAGAAGAAAGAAGAGAGAAGAGGAGAAGGAGTGAGGAAAGAGAAGAAGAAGGAAGAAGAAGTTAGTAAAAATTTTTTTTATTAAAAAAAATATATATTAATGATATGGGACCCACAACATTTGGAAAACAAAACCAAAAACAAAAACAAAAACGAAAACAGTTTTTTTTTGTATTTCAAAATTTCCACTTTAACACTTGGCTTTGTTTTTGTTTTTGTTTTTGATTTCTGAAAATAAAATGAAAAACGGTTTACAGGACACGAATTCGAAATCATTTTTGGAAAATTAAAACAAAAACAGCTGAAAACAGGCTGCAGGACGGGGGCTTAGTTTCTCGAGGAAACTTCATGTTGATTGCCTTTAAAAATAAAATAAAATAAAAATTATAAATTCCCTTTTTTGTTGACGGTGACAGACGATTGATCTTGTGATTCAACCGTGAAAAGCCCTTCAAATTCAATCTTTTTTTTTTTTTCATTTTAACTAAACTATTTTATTTTATTTTAAAATGATAAGACTTAGACCGTCTGCAATCCACTACTTCAATTTGGTGCCACTTTTACACCAAAAGGTGTAACATTCACAACATCTATTTTTTCTATCTCTAGTCCATTGCATCAAATGTTACACTAAAAATAATATTCCATTTTTTTTCTTCATTATAGAGGTAAGGGTAAAATTGTAATTAAAAAAATTTCATTTTCTACTCCATTTATGTGGTGTTGCGCCATATATAGCGCAACACCGTAGACATCTTCAAAATGGTGCTCCCTTTACAGTTCGATTGGAGATGGGTTCGAGCTTCAAATTGAAGCTTTGATGCTCGGTTGGAGAAGCCTTTAGCACATCCATTGAATTACAAGTAACTTATGTTTTCATTTGATTAGGGACTTTTTATTTTACAAAAAAAAAAAAAAAGATAGAAATCTTGATTTTATCTTTATGAGAATTTATATAAAAAAAATATAGATAGTGTAATTATATTAGAGATGGAATAGCCGGTTCAACGGTTGCAGGAGGGGCTCATGATGGCGGCTGCAGAGAGAATGATGTTGAACCTTGTGGGGAAGGTGCTCACTAACAAGATGGTTAACATAGACGCTTTTACAGGAGTATTATGGAAGATCTGGCATGTACGGGGGGTGTGGAAATTGAGTGTGTTACTAATAACATCTTCACTTTACAGTTTAAGAGTGCAAATGACCGAATTCAAAATTTGGCTGGGGGGCCATAGACTTTTACGATCTACAGTTGTCGTTGATCGGGCTCTTGCAACTTGTCGATTAGGCCTTTATCGATCGAAAGTTGTCGACTGGTCCGAAAACCTATAAAATAAAAGAAACGTGAAAAAAATGGGTTGAGCCCTGATTTTGGCCTTATTTTGCTTGGGCTGAGCGTAGGAAAAGGTTTGAAACAAAAGACTTGGAAGGTGAAAATTGTTTCGCGGATGGTTGAATTATATAGGTTATACAATAACTTTCCAGAGATCTAGAAAATTAATTTGATAGAGTATCAACACACAAATAAGCCCTTTTTGTTCCAGAGAATTTAGAATCCCTCTCCACTAAGAGGGCGGTTGTATTTATAGGCCTTTCTTTGAGTCAACTTTGTGGTTCGTGGGATCTGAGATCCTTGAGAGAAAAGGCCAGATTTCAAGGAAACAGAATTTGAAATTCATTCAAATTCTGTTTCAGTTGTTTATCTGATAGTAGTGTACTGACTAAGTCAAGGTTGGTTGTTGCCAACACCAATGGGTCTCCTGGTCGACCTTGAATCTTTGGGCTTGACCGAGATCCACTAGTAGAATCAACGTGGGCCTAAACATTAGACATAAAGCAAGATTTTGGCTACCACAATTTGTCCCCCACTCTCCAAACATGAAGTACTCAAGTTGGAGAGTGATTTGTCGATTCGAATGCATGCGACGAGTCGTACTCCAAGATTCTTTTTGTCGAGCCTTCATATTCACGAGATTGACGTGGGGTCAAGCGCTCACATGTTTTGGGGAGTTAAAAAGTCAACTGATGTGACTGAGTTGGTTCAGTTCCCCAAGGCTGACGTGGTGCTTTGTTTTTAGCACTCTTTCATTAATAAGTTGAATTTCAAATTAACCTAGTAGTTACCCTAGTTAAAAGGTAACTGTAGCAATTGAGATACGTGGCGACTATGATTAAAATGTAAGGTTACTAACCAGCCTCTCCACTTCTCTACTCTCACTTGTGTTCTTGGTCTCGAAGCAAAGATACCAAGTCACATTTGTTTTCTTTTTTCTCTACAAATCTTCCATTGAACTGATTTGCTTCATCAAGCAGTTGATTGAACAAGTTCTTCTTGAAATTTTTTTCAAGGTAAGAACCTCTTTTCCTTTCGCTATTTGGTTTCGGCAAGACTTACTTTCTTGCTTGTGTTCTTCACTTGTTCTTCATGCTTCATGCTAAAAATCGATTTGGTTTCGTTTTCTTAATACATTTGGGAAGTGGGTAGCATGACTAAATAAGTTAGAGACCCTATTGTTAAGTCCTCATAGAACCCTAGAGTAAGGGTCACTTGAATTAGATTTGCTTAGGTTTTGTTGAATGAACCTAGATTTGCAAGAATCTTTAGGATTTGATTTGGGGTTCTTAGTTCCTTTCTTGATTTTTACGTTTCTTTGGATTTGTTAGCTTTGGAAACGTTATGTCAAGTGAGAGAACAATTTTAGATCCTAAGCTCGAACTAAATTTGAAACAAATATTACGTGGTGTGTATAAAACTATCTAGGGGGGTGGGGAATAGGTTTTAATCCGGTTATTAACAAATTTTTGCAATTAGTCAATTTTACGAAAATAACCCCAATCTAGTCAATGCAATAAATCAAGTGTAAAGTGTGGAATTTAAATGACACTTGATTTTTACGTGGAAACCTTCAATAAGGGAAAAGCACGGGCTGTTATGTGCGCCATACACGATCCTCGAATCCACTAATTGTAACGGTGTCCACAACCTAGGTTGACCACGTCAAACCCTACACAGTCACTAGCCCACCACTACTACCCGCAGGCCTTTAAAAGTGAACCTAGATCAATTTGCTTGCGGCCTAAGCAACCTTAGCCACAAGACTTACTTCTCAATGAAAAGA
Organism: Acer saccharum; assembly: GCA_030490815.1. Lineage (NCBI taxonomy): Eukaryota > Viridiplantae > Streptophyta > Magnoliopsida > Sapindales > Sapindaceae > Acer > Acer saccharum. The sequence goes on from CM059871.1 coordinate 11,790,081, forward strand.
TTAAACAACCTATGTGAATATGCAAGGATATCCAAATATGCAATTAATGCTAGGTTACATTAAATGCTTATCTAGGATTATAAGATGTCAATTAAATCAATCATAGATATCAATTGCTATATGTCATGGCATAAAACATAGCTATATAAGATAAAGCAATCATAGGTATAGCTATCACAATACATCACTCAATCAAAACAGCACAATAATCTCTATCTTGTATAATATAATATAATATAAGAACATACAAATAATTAAAGAGATTTCTTGTAAAGTAAAACACTAAGATTAGATGATATTAGTGAAAAACTTACCAAGGCATTGTGTTAAGCAAAACCCATGCAAGAAAGCATCCTAGATATGCTAGAAGATGCTAGATGAAGCTTGATGCATATGAAAATGGTTTTGAGTGATCAAAGATGAATTCTTGAATAAAAATATCTCTTTGAAAATGCTTTCAATTAAAAATATGATTTTCGAGTCATTAAGGACGACCTAAAGTGAAAGAAATGTTTATATAGGTGTCCAAATTGAAGCTACATCGTTTTGCAAAAAACAGGGGTGATCGTTGTGGGTACCGCTACCAAAGCCACAGCGGTATCCAAGCGATAGTCTCTTAAAAAGCAACAGGTGTCAAAACGATGTGCCTAATGCTGTGGCTTCCACATCGATTATGATAATGGTAAGCATTATGAGCAAAATCGCTGTGCCTACCGCTGCAGAAAATCATAGCGGTCAAGAGAGCGGCCAAGATAGGTATTTACCGCTGTGGCTACCGCTGTGAAAGCCATAGCGTAACTGACAACGGTCACCTGGGCCAAAGCATGCCAAATGAAAAATCATGCAATCTAAAACTATTAATGTCATGGGAATCATCAAATGCATGAAGAGTTAAGAACATTAATGCACAAACATAAAAACACATAACATACAATAAGTATAGATATGCATGAGTTGTGTATGTGTGTGCAACTAAATCTTTTGAATGCAAGTAAGCACAAGTATTTTACCTTTGGTGTGCTTCTTCTCTTGAGGTCTTGAGAGGGCTTTTGTTGTGCATAAGCACCAACGATCAAAAGCCTAAGCTACCCTTACATCAAACCCCACAAGTGGTTTGTCATCGAAATAAGCCAATCAAACTTTGAAGAACTTACAATCTCCGCTTCTGGCTATTTCGTGACAAAAACCACTTACATTGATCCTCACAACAACATAGAAACTAAAGGTCAACAATGAGTTTCTACATTACAAAGAGATAATTAAAAGCAAAAATCTTCAAGTCTTCAATCTCTTGTAGAACAACCAATCCTTCAAAAAAAAAAAGGTTTCTACACTTTCCAAGATAAGTGCAATGTGAGATGATCAAGTGAAATCAAAACAAGCATTTGCATTTAAAGAAATTTAGCACAACATTTTGCAATGTATGTGTAATGAAATGCTCCCCTCAACTGGTTACTCCCCTCAATTCATGATCTCCCCAATATGCAAATTTGCTACTCATTTAGCAATCTCCTTACCACATACTACTCCCCCTTTTTGTCATGATAAAGGCAAAGGAGTATCCCCCAACCGGGTCAATTTAGCAAATAGAGATAGTAGCATACAAGACATTTGCATAATATAAGCCACTTTATGCAACTCAATTAATTGGAGAGAAACAAGGAGATTAATTTTATGAAAATGTGTGATTAAGATGCTTTGCTTACAAGATATGTTGCATTCAAGTCCAAAAATCAATGGTATTTGGCAAAGCAAATGACAAAGTTTTCCTAAAGAATTCAAATCAATTTCACCATTTGTCATAAGTAAAGCAAGGATATAGAGTTATCAATCATTCAATTTTAATGAGAAACTATATCCAACTATATAAGCAAAACATGGCATGAGTGACTTTTTGCACCCTATTCGATTTTTCTAGGTATGAAACCTGTATGATAGTACCCATATTCAACAAATAAAGAAAGAGAGACATTGGATTTTATAATCCTTAGAATGGATGCAAAATCCTTTATTCATTTGAGTATCATAATATACTTTTCTCACATAATTTTGCATTTAAGAATATACAATCATCAATTCATACTTTTCATTTTTAAGCAAGACATAAGAATTTCATGCTTTTTCATTTTGAGCATGTCATTTAAAGAATCATATCATGGAGATAATCATAGGTCATTCAAAGAGTACTTCCTAAGAAAATCTCCTTGTCCAAAATTGCATGTTTGAATATAAATATGACATGGATTGCAATCAAAGCAAGGTTCACACTTATTGAAGAAAATATCATATAAGCATATGTGCAACCAAGATACTCAAGCAATTAATAAGGAAGCATAAGATTTTTCAAATTTTTGCATGCGACAAGTATGCAATTGCTCTCTTTACTTAAGTTCCCCATATGGGGTCAATCACTAAAACACATCACTTCACAAGACATATCCCAATATATCTACTAAGTGTTTTAAACCTAGTGCATCTAAGGGTTTAGTAAATAAGTCCACTAGTTGATCATTTGTACCTACATGTTTAAGTACTATGCATTTGTTCTCAACTAGTTCTCTTATGAAATGATGTTGAATGTCAATATGCTTAGTCCTAGAATGTTGCACCGGATTCTTAGAAATGCTAATGGCACTCATGTTATCACAAAAGAGGGTTAGAGTAACTTGATTAAATTCGTAGTCGACTAGCATTTGCTTCATCCATAGGAGTTGTGTGCATCCACTCTCCGAGGCTATGTACTTGACTTCAGTCGTGGACAAGGAAATTGAATTTTGCTTCTTGCAAAACCAAGACACCAAGTTGTTCCCTAGGAAAAAGCAACCGCCCGATGTGCTTTTCCTATCATCGTAATTTCCTGCCCAATCTGCATCACTAAAGCCAACTAAACTAGCATTAGTGTCAAAAGAGTACCAAATCCCATAGTTGGATGTCTCATTCACATAGCGAATGATTCTCTTAGGAAGAGAGATGGGACTCCTTAGGATCCGCTTGGTACCTAACACACACACCCACACTAAAAAATATATCAGGCTTACTTGTGGTCAAATAAAGCAAGCTACCAATCATGCCTCAATATAGAGTTTGTTCCACACTTTTTCCACTAGCATCCTTGCTTAGCTTTAAAGTGGTACTCATGGGTGTATCACATTGTTTTGCATTTTCAAGACCAAACTTCTTCACTATGTTCTTAGCATATTTAACTTGGGTTATAAAAATCCCATCATTTAATTGCTTAATTTGCAAACTTAGGAAGTAACTTAGCTCACTAACAAGACTCATCTTGAATTCATGAGACATGACATCAACAAATTGTTGGACTTTGGTGTTGTTGGTGGAGTCAAACACTATATCATCAATATATATTGAGCTATGAAAAAGCTCATCATTGTCTTTCTTGATGAATAGAGTCCTGTCAACACTACCCTTTGTGTAGTTATTGTCAATAAGAAATTGAGTGAGGTGTTCATACCAAGCCCTCGGTGCTTGTTTCAACCCATATAGAGCTTTCTTGAGGCGATAGACATGGTTGGGGTGGTGTGCATCCACAAACCCCTTGGGTTGCTCAACAAATACTTTCTTACAAGAAGCCATTGAGAAAGGCACTCTTCACATCCATTTGGTGCAATTTGAACTTGTGCACATAAGATATGGACAAGAGAAGCCCAATGGACTCTAAACGGGCAACGGGAGCCAATGTCTCCTTAAAGTCAATACCCTCAATTGAGAGTACCTTGTGCAACAAGTCTAGCCTTGTTACGCATTATGTTGCCATCCTTATCGAATTTGTTCCTATATTCACTTGGTGCCTATGATATTAGTGCTTTTAGGCCTAGGAACTAGAGTCTAAACCTCATTCCTTTCAAATTGGTTTAGCTCTTCTTGCATGGTAGGAAACCAAAATTCATCATTTAGGGCTTCATCAACCTTTTTGGGTTCAATTTAAGAGGTGTAGCATGTATAGCTAATGAGATTAGCTATTTGACACTAGTCATAACACCTTCATTCATTTCTCCAATGATGTCATCTTTATCTTGGAGTTTCCTAACCCATGGAGCGGGTTCATTAGAGTTTAAGAGAGGAACTTTATCAAGAGGTTGCGTGTCCTCTTCATGAAGGTTAGACGTCCTAATAATAAGAGTCTCCACAACCTTCTCCAAAGGAGAGTCATCAACTATAGCAACCTCCTCCTCATGGTCATTAGTCTTGAGCCTATTATCATTAATGATAACATTTGATGATTCCATGACACTCCGAGTCTTTAAGTTGAAAACTCTATAAGCTCTACTATCAAGGCATAGCCAATAAAGATACCTTCATCACTCTTAGCATCAAACTTGTCAAGTTGATCACGGTCATTTAAATGTAGCATTTGCTTCCAAATGAGTGGAAGTAGCTAACATTTGCTTTCTACCTCTCCATAACTCATAAGAGTTTTGCCTAGTACCGGGCTTTAAGAAGACTCTATTTCCTATATAGCAAGCCATATTGACGTCCTCGGCCCTGATCGCGCTCCAAATGTTTACATTTAGCGCTCCCTAACTTAGCTTTTGTAACCGTTTTCCGAGCCCTTTTTGGTATTTAATATTGTAAATAAGTGTTTTTCAGGTATTTCAGCTCATTAGGGGTATTTTGGACCAAACTGGAGAAAAGTGGCGAAATTGGGGCAAAAGAGGGCAAATATGTAATTATGGAGAATCAGGGGTCAAAGTGTAATTCTGGAGGAATTATTGCATTTGGTGATTAAAGAAGAATTCAGGGGTGCATTGCATAATTCGCCAACCATGAGCAGAAGTCATGGCGGGTTCATGAGGCAGGCATATGCCAGCCTTCCCGAAGGTTTGAAGTCGCCATAAGGCAAGGCGGGTTCGCGCGGCGAGCTCGTGCGGTGGGAAAGAGGCCTCCGAGGGCAAGGCGGGATCGCGCGGCGGGTTCGTGCGGCGGGAACAAGCTTGCCTTCCAGAAGGCATGAGCTCGCCGGAATGCCTGGAAGAATTTCAACTCATCCCACTTGCTCTCCAATCACATGAGCTTGCCCAAAAACTCTTCCCACTTAGATATTTTGAGATATTTTTCCATTTAATTATCTTAGATAAAAATATCTAATCTATCTATCTTATTTGTAAGTAACTACACACATATACTACACACTACACCAATTAGTTAAGAGAGACACACATTAGTTTGTAACTTTACTTTTAGTTTAGTTTTAAGAGAGAGAATAACTCTCTCAACTTTAGTGTAGTTTTTCTCATCATTTCCATCACTTCTAGGTAGCCAAACACCACCTTGAGTTACCTAGACTTGATCCTTTGGAGTTGCTCTAGAAGGATATTTTGCTTGGATTGCTAGGAGGAGCCTTCTTGCGCAAGAAACGAATCGGATGGGTTTTGTTTAGCTCTTCTCTTGTATTTTCATGCTTATATAATTCTATGTGTACTAAACTCTTTTGTTAAGGGATTGATGTATTCTTGTAATTATACCATAGATGTAATCAATCAATTTGATTTTCACTCTTTAAGGCTTGTATTGTGTATTATGAACTCTAATAATTAAGATATTGGATGATATTTGCATGTACATCTATGTATACACACTTGGTAGTTAATTTCATGCATATAGTGTCCTACAATATGTATGATGTTTTACTACAATTTCATAGAGATATATCTAAGTAATTCATGAATTGAGTTAATTAGAAATCTCTATATCACTATTCCTAAATCCTCTCTTAATCACTTATCTATGATATTAGGTTATGTGTTAGATGATGGATTTTGTGCTTAACATTATTGGTAAATGAAATAATGCCTTAGAAAGTTGTGAATGTGCTTAATTAATGATTGATTAATGATATGGTAATTACTTGAATGAATCAATCCCCTAACATCTTTAGTCTAGCTTAATCATCTTAATTTAGCTTTAATCATTAGCTAATTGCAAACTTAGAATTAGTGCTTTAGAAAACATTACTAGTTAACTTTAGACTTAGAAATTGGTAATTAATGATAACCTAGACTCACGTAGCTAATTATTCCTCGTGGGAACGATCACCCTTACTCGTTACCCTTTACTACTCATACACTCGTACGCTTGCGAAGGTGAACCACCCACGCGCCCCTTAGAATAACCGTGGTAAAATAGTGTAATTTAGTGTAGTTAATTTAGACCCGGTTTGGCGCGGTCAGGCCCATAAGTTCCTAGGGACATTGTTGCTTAGCAACATGACATAGGACATCTATAGAAAGACCATATCTTCCTCTCAATAACTCCATTTTGTTGAGGTGTCATAGGAGCTGAAAACTCATGGGAAATGCTTACTATGTAATAGCTTTCGAAGTAGGCATTCTCAAACTCTCTCCCATGGTCACTTCTAATCTGTTTAATGTTTTTAATGTTTGAGTCTTTTTCATTTTGAAGTTTAGTGCAAAGCATTTTAAACTTATCAAAAGTTTTTTGGTTTTTCTCTAAGAAAATATGTCCATATGAACCTAGAGAAATCATCTGCACAAACAAAAATGTATCTCTTTCCACCTAAACTCTCGGTTTGTATGGGACCTATAAGATCCATGTGGAGAAGCTCTAAAGGCTCCTTGGTGGAGAGATACTTGTTCTTCTTGTGTGTGCTCTTGGTTTGTTTCCCTTGTTGGCAAGATCCACAAACACCATTGACTTTCTTCCCAAGCTTGGGAAGGCCATGCACAACATTGAACTTATCTAGGATCATAAATCTTGATAGTTCATGTGCCAAGTCTTTCATGCCACAACTCAATTTGCTTATCCTTGGACATATTACAAGCGACAACTCTAGCCTCAAGACAATAGTAATTGTCGCTAGATCTCATACCTTTCAATAAGGTTTGTCCATCGGGCTTTAAGATTAAGCAATCATCTTTGCTAAACAAGATGGAAAATCCTTCATCAGTAAGATGGGAAATGGTTATTTGATTGGCTTTCAAGTCATCTACATATAATGCATTGGACAGAAGGGTAATCAAGAATGGAGATGGTTCTTTTCCCTACGCTCTCTTTTTAGACCCATCACTAAAGGTGACAAATCCCACTTCCTTCATGACAAGAGACTCGAAGAAACTCTTGTTTCCCGTCATGTGCCTAGAGCACCCACTATCTAAGTACCAAATTAGAAGAATTTACCTTCAAGGCATTTGTGCAACATGGCAAAATAAGCATCTCTTCTAATCCACCTAGGTGAAACACTTTCTTTCCTAGTGGTCATAGTACATGGGCTCTAGATGTCCTAGGATCATGCAATTGGTTATATTTTTCCTAGGACATGCATCTTGGCTTTAGCCTTTTTTTTCCTATCATGCTTTCACTCTATGCATTTTGATATAATGAAAGCCATTTGGTCTAATGTGACCATCATACCACAAAATGACATGTAGGAATAAAGTTAGTAATCATACCTAACTTTGAGTATGCATTGGAGCCTTCCCATGTCTTTTTGTGATTGTCTTGGTTGTTGGAAAGGATCTCTCCTTCTTTGTTGTTGACCAAGACTTGGTTGCTTCCCTATTGAAATTACATGATAGTCTCTTCTTCCCTTGATGGACTTTAGGTTGAGGGAAGTTGGCTTGATGAGCTCTTATAGGATGAGCTTGAGGTGGACTTCATAGTGCCACCTTCACTTAAGCACTTTTTGAACACTCTCCTAGGTCAATTTTCTTCCTAGGTAATTGACGAGGAGGAGACCCTTGAGGTTCATGCTCTTGACAAATACGGTCTTGCTAGGAGTGGGGCACTTTGTCATCTTCAAACCCAATATCTCTCTTATCACTGGCCATTTTCCAACATCTAACATGTGGTCAAGTTTTTTAGTGATAGAGCTCATCTTGGCCATCAATTCTCTAGCATCTTTAAGCTCCTTCTCATCCCTTCTTCACTCCTCTTAGATAGTCTAACTCCTCTCTTAGCTTATCTTCATTCTCCTTGGATCTCATCACTTCTTCATTTAAGTGGTCCACTTGGTTGATAGCTCAGATTCTCTTCTTTCAACCTTCGAATCTCTCTTTGTACTTCACCTTGAGCTTTCAAACTTAGTGATGTAGTCTTGAGATCTATTTTCTCCACATTTCCATTTGTGGAGTTAGATGAGTCATCTTCACTTGAGTCATTTTCCTCTTGACTCTCTTCCTCTTCTTCACTAGTACCTTGCTCTCGTGGAGGAGGCAAATGCTATGAAGTTAGCTATGAGATCTTCATCATCCGAAGTCTCATCATTCTCATCGGAGTTATCACTTCCACTCCATGTGGTGGCCATCACTTTTCCTTTCTTATTCTTCAATTTCCACAATAGGGAGTGATGTCTTATATTGTCACACTCATAGCATTGGATCCTTTTCCTTTCGTTTCTTCTCTTGCCTAGGCTCAAGAAATTGAAGGACCTTTTTCTTCAAGTCTTGGCCTTGGATCCAAAGTCCTTCTTCTCGAACTTGACGAATTTCTTGAACCTTCTCATCAATAGGGCCATGTCTGCGTTCGAGTTCTTATCCTTCTTTTCAACTTTAGAGGCCTTCAAGCAATTCCCTTTTGCTTTTTAGAAGGTGTAGAGGTGACCCTTCTTAGACTCATACTAGAAGTCTCCCAATCACCTTACTCGTTTCATATATTTATATCCACTATTCTCCTCTAAAGCCGTTACCTTGGACTCAAAACTTTCGGGAGAGATCTCATAATTTTCTGCTTGATTCTCCTATCCGAATACGAGTCACCAAGTTTTTGACTTTGGTTGACTATGTCCATCACTTGATCTCAAGTCATTGAAGCACTCATTCCTCCTCCATCCTAAGCTCTTGAATTGAGTTTGGAGGACTTGAAGCTTAGAGTCCTTAACCACTTTCGGTTCCTTCATGTGCTGTCTCTAGGATGTCCCATGCCTCCTTGGCTATCTTAGTGTTCTGAATCAATTTATATTGATTCTCGTCCATGGCACATAGGATGGTGTGCATCGCCTTTCTATTCCACTTAGATGCTTCAAACTCTTGCGCATTCCATTGCGCCTTAGGCTTGAGCACATCCCTCCTCCACCCATAGAGTCATCATTGGTGAAGTGTAGCCTCTTCAACCACCATCCATGCCCTATCATGGATTTGGCAAATGTACGACTCCATCTAGCCTTTCTAAGAGGCATAATTCAACCCGGTGATTAAGGTAGGTCTTGTGCTTGAAGCACCCTCGTTGCCACCACCATTTCCACCGTTTCCACTCATAGTGTTTATGAATAAATGAAATGAATACAATGTATGAATGATCAAAATCACACAAAATGCAAACACACCAAAATGAGCAAGGATCACCTAAGTATATCTAGGAACCCGCTCTGATACCAATTGAAACAAATATTACGCTGGTGTATAAAACTCTAGAAGGGGGTGAATATTTTAATCCGATTATTAACAAATCTTCGCATTAGTCAATTTTATGAAAATAACCTCAATCTAGTCATGCAATATCAAGTGTAAAGTGCGGAAGTTAAATGACACTTGATTTCTACGTGGAAACCTTCAATAAGGAAAACCACGGGCTATTATATACGCCACACACGATCCTCAAATCCCTAATTGTAATGGTGTCCACAACCTAGTTGTCACATCAAACCCTACACGGTCACTAACCCACCACTACTACCCGCATGCCTTTAAAAGTGAACCTAGATCAATTTGCTTACGGCCTAAGCACCTTAGCCACAAGACTTACAACCTATGTGAATATGCAAAGATATCCAAATATGCAATTAATGCTAGGTTACATTAATGCTTATCTAGAATTATAAGATGTCAATTAAATCAATCATAGATATCAATTGCTATATTTCATGGCATAAAGCATAGCTATATAAGATAAAGCAATCCTAGGTATAGCCGTATAGCATCACAATACATCACTGAATCAAAACAACACAATAATCTCTTTCTTGTATAATAGAATATAATCTATGAACATACAAGTAATTAAAGAGATTTCTTGTAAAGTAAAACACTAAGATTAGATGAAATTAGTGAAAAATTACCAAGGCATTGTTTGAGTAAAACCCATGCTAGAAAGCATCCTAGATATGCTAGAAGATGCTAGATGAAGTTTGATGCCTATGAAAATGGTTTGAGTTATCAAAGATGATCAAAGATGAATTTTTGAATAAAATCTCTCTTTGAAAATGCTCTCAATTAAAATATGATTTTTGATTCATTAAAGACGACCTAAGGTGAAAGCAATGTTTATATAGGTGTCCAAATTGAAGCTACAACGTTTTTCAAAAACAGGGGACGACCGTTGTAGGCATCGCTGCCAACGCCACAGCGATATCCAAGCGGTGGTTTCTTAAAAAGCAACAGGTGTCAAAACGCTATGCTTACCACTGTGGCTTCCACAGCGTTATGACAGCGGTATGCGTTATGCGCAAAACCGCTGCAAAAAATCACAGCAGTCAAGAGAGTGGCCAAGATAGGTACTTTACTACTGTGCTACCGCTGTGAAAGTCACAGCAGAACCGACAATCACCTGACCCAAAGCATACCAAATGAAAAATCATGCAATCTAAAGCTATTATGGCATGGCAATCATCAATGCATGAAGAGTTAAGAAACATTAATGCACCATATAAAACACACAACATACAAGAAGTATAGATATACATGAGTTTGTGTGTGTGGAACTGAATCTCTTCAATAAAAGTAGCACAAGTATTTTACCTTTGTGTGCTTCTTCTCTTGAGGTCTTGAGAGGGTCTTTGTTGTGCATGAGCACCAAAAATCAAAAGCCTAAATTACCCTTACATCAAACCCCACAAGTGGTTTGTCCCCGAAATAAGCCAATCAACTTTGAGGAAACTTATAAAATTATCCTAGACCTCTAGCTCAGGAGATAAAGCTACGGAGGCTGAGTCAGACTCAAAGTTGTTGAATGGTGAGTTACTAGCTACTTCGTAAACAAGATAGAATAGACCCAGATAGGTTAGATTTTAGAAACTGGGGTTATACCAAACTATCATATGCTTCAAAGATTTCCCGGAGCTTGTAGAAGTCGGGGTCCACTCTATTCAGTTAGACCGCTAGGCATTCTAGGGGGGAGAACCCTGAAAGTGTTCTTACTAACATGACATGGATTTCCTAGGAACAGTGTACGCTATTCCTGAATCCGTCGATTACGTGCTCCGAAACAACATGAGCGAGCGAATTGGGATATTCCTGCTAGGATTTATGCCCTAAAGCTTGTACTTTGTAAAACGATATAAATCCATTAATAAAAGAAGTAATTATTTCATTCAATCAATATGACTTATACGCTTATATCATATGTGCTAACATCCAAGATTGCTAGATGTATCTCAAACTAAGTATATGAATGTCTACATAGAGTATTTGTTTTTAGACATGTAATCTAAAGAGTCTGTAAGAGCAATAAAGCTTGACTTTATTTGTGGTTAATCTACAACTGCGGTCCATTCCATAATGTATGGTGGTCTTATCCTAGATTACTTATATGGTGATATGAGAATGGAGGTACCTTAATGTGATCAATAGGACTGGGCCATGATCTATATGAATCTATCACTAAGATCCGTTAGTTGAAAAGATTCATATCTATCGACAATGATGGTTGTACATGGGTGATCTACTCCTAATGTCTTACTGACTCCTTCTGAACTACTAATATGTGTCTAAAATACCTGGGGGTGAATACATTTTAGTCAAGTTAATTACCACTTTTCTTGATTAGTCAATATTCAAAAAATCACCCAAATTAAATAATACAATCAACGAAATTTAGTGCGGAAAACAATAAATTGCACGTTGATTGATTTACATGAGAAACCCTCCAATGGGCAACACTCATGGGCTATTGTGCTAGCAACACATGGTCTTCAAATCCACTACTTGATTGAAAGTTTACAACCTAGGTTGACCTCAAGTCAAACCATACTTGGTCACTAACTCTTCCACTCTACCAACGGGCCTTTAATAATGATCCTAGACCTACTTGTTTTGTGCACTAAACCACTTAGTCACAAGGCTTAACTCTCAAAGAAGAGAACACAACTTATGAATACTAAATGCATAAATGCTAGGTCAACACATAATGCTTATCTAATCATGGATGAACATGTCAAGCAATCCTAGATACATGTTCCTACATGTCATATAAAAACTTAGCTATATAAATAACTGCAATCCTAGATGCAATAGCTATCACAATACAACAACCCACAAACAACACAAAAATCTCAACTTGAAGCTAAGAACTTAATCTAGATGCAAACAAGTCCTAAAAGAGATTTTCTTGTTAAGCAACACTAGATGAATGAGAATGGTGTTTATACTTACCAAATGATGTGTGTTGATGATGGACCCATACAAGAACATAACCTATATGCTAGATGATGCTAGATGATGTAGGATTCATGAATGAATGATGGGTATTTGGGTTTTGGTCAATAAGATTGATTCTTGGTGGCTTTTCTTGCAAGACACTCTTAAGCTCTCAAGATATAAATTTCCAAGCTCTAATTCGGCCAAGGAGAGAATATAACATATATATATATATATATATATATATGAAGCCCTAGATAAAGAGATGTCGTTTTTGAGGAAGAAACTCAAAAACTACAAACCGCGGTGCATGCCGTAGTACGGACAAAGTGTCCCCACTACGGTACACCGGCATGGAGGCTCTGGAAACTTATGGTTGACCGCTTCAGAGGCAAGGTGCACCAGCCGCAGCATGCACGGTGAAAACATCATGAGGCTACGCTTGACAAGAACTACGGTTCATGCAAGGTGCACCGACTGCGGTAGCCAAGGCGTACAACCGCGGTAAGAAAAAAACTCTCTTTTCAAATCACAAGGCACACTAATCAAAATGAATGTTGTGCAAGTGTGAAGTGAGAAAGTAACATGCATGAGAATGGATATATCATGAATAGCACCAAACATGTAACACACCCAAGAATATACATAGTGAAAATGCAATCATAGAATGCAATATGAAAGTGTGTGTGTGTGTAATTAAAATCTCAAGGCGTGTTTATATATAAAGCTAGGGGTGGGTGAATAGATTTTAGCTAATTATTACCCATTTTCGCGTGCATGTCATTTTACGAAATACCTAAGTCAAATATACATACAATGTAATAAAGCGGAAATAATAATGACACTTGATGTTTACGTGAAACCCAACCACTGGGAAAAAACCACTGGCTTTGTGCGCCACACGTCGGACTCGAAATCACTAATTGAAATGAAGTTTACACCTATGTAGACCTCGTCTAACACCTCCGGTCTGTAACCCCTCCTTCTAACCCAGCGGGCCTTTATTAGCACCCTATTCCAATTTGCTCGATCCTCGCAGTCACTACTTGTAATGATGTTTACAGCCTAATCCCGGTCTGTAACCCACCACTACTACCCCGCAGGCCTGTAATAGCAACCCTATACCAAGACTTCAATCTCTCAAAGAGATGCACAACCTATGTGATATTGAATATCAATTAACAAACAATGCTAGGGACCTTAGATGCTTATCTAGGATGATGATATATTCAAATTAAATCAACCCTAGATATCAATTGCTAATGACATGTCAAATAGTATAGATAATCATAGATTATAAAACCTAGATATCTATCAAAAACAACACTCATCAATTCATCACAATTAATCTCTTTTCTTGTATTTAGCATAGATCTAAAACATACAAGTAATTTAAAGAGATGGCTTGGTATTTAAACTAAAATAAGATGAATTAATCAAAATCTTACCAAGCAAGTTGTGATGATGCAAACCCATACAGATGCACTCTATATAGACATAGGAGATGCAATTGAAATTTGATGCAAAAGGGGTTTGATTTGAGTGGTTTAAAGGTGATCTTGATTTGATTTTCTCCTCAAAATCTATCTTTGAAGTTTAGGGTTCTTTAAGTAAAGACTTTTCATAATGAGAAAGTGTGATATTTATAGACATCAAGAACAGGGCAAGTGAAAAGACAATTTGCCCCTGAATCACACTATCGCGGTTGCTCTGTGGCTCGACTGCTGCGGTTGCACAAACCGCGGCACTGAACACGCGGCGAAGCGTCACAAGCACTGTTTATGGTAAAAATCGTCGTAAGACACGTCATCACCATGGAAGGCCAGGTCGCAGAGGTCAAGTAAGTCAACCTATGGATGTATGAACCTTCCGATAACTTTACTCTGAAAAGAGATAAGTAGTCCCGACAAACAAGAGATCAGCATGAGCAGCAGATCGGATTCGACACACTCTGGGCACACTCGGGCACACTCGGCAAACTCAACTCGGGAAACAATAAAACAGTCACCAACCTTGCAATCAACAACCGCAGTCCACGTAAGCAACGATGTGGAATCATAAGAGTAAAATGAACAAGCATTCTCCCATCCCGTAAATAAAGGAGAAGAGTTCCATTCGAATTAAAACAGCCGAAAAAGGGATAACATCTAATAGGACTAGAAACCGCTCGAGACTTGGGGCCACAACACTAAACCCTAGCGTTCATCTTAAACCCTAGATACACATGTATAAATACCCCTTTTATTCATAAAGCAGGGGCGCGAGAAGTAGAACAGGAGATAGAGAGAATCGTATTGAAAGCTTGTAATCATTCTGTCCTTCATCTTGTAATCGTGATTCATAGTGGATTTGGCTTTGTTGCTAGAGGCAACGATCCCGTGGATGTTCTCTTCTCTTCTTTTACCACGTAATCACCTGTTATTTCTTTACAATCTTTGACCATACTCAAATATAAATTGCAGTAATTCGAAAACGAATCGTTGACTTGGTGATCACCAAAATCACCGTCAACAATTGGCGCTAGAAGGAGGGGGACCCAGACTTTGTGACAACAATGGCTGCGCCGGAGATGGTAGCGATTCCAGGTACAGTCAGGGCGTGCCAAGTAACGAGTTGGAAGATGACACCGCGCTCAATACGGCGGATGCAACTTTGACGACGGCAACCAGTCAGCTGCCCTGGCTGGTATTCAACGTTTACCTACAGCGAATGAAGAAATCGCGCAGCGACTCCGTGCTTCTCTACAACAACTCATATCAGACGCAGCAAGGCAGGAATTGATCTCTCTGTTACGGAAGGTTTGATGTCACCTCAACTGTCCGCCCCAAGCCAGCAGACAGCAACTGCGCTCCGCGGTGGTGATACCAACCCCTGATGCACCCCCAAAGGCGAGACAAGATCCTACAGGCAGACCAGAGATGCTATCTGAAAGAGTAGCCAGGAGAAGTAGGGAGCACAGAGAGGGAATGATTCCGACAAAGAGTACTATCAAGATCGGGTCCGAGATCGAGACCGCCCCAGGAGGCGTGGCCACCGAGGACCGTCATCCTCGGAAGAAAGTGAGCCCATCATCGCAAGCGCCAAAGGGGCACAGTCCGACTGCATGGCCTAAACCGAGATCATAGAGAGTTGAATCCCGAAGAGGGGCCAAAAACTGACCATAAGCCAGAACTTCAATGCGTCAGGAGAGCTGAAGGGGACAGAGACATACTTATACAGAGCCTCACCCGGAAGTTCAAAATAATCGTCGGCAAATGGATGCTTTGTCAGGCGGTATGGGCGTAATGAGCTGTCAGACGATGAATCCGGAAGCCCTTTTACCAATGGGTTTTGAGGATGCCTTTCCCAGAAAGATTCAGAATGCCCCACATCGAGCTGTTCAGAAGGATACAGACCCAAAAGAGCATGTCCGGAGGTATAGGAGCGCTATGGCGCAATATGTCCATAATGATGCACTACTATGTTTGAATTTTCCTCAAACTCTTGGGGATCTAGGCTCCCGGTGGTTTGGAAGGTTGCCAGCAGCAAGCATAAGTAGCTTCGCGAACTGAGCAAGGCTTTCTCAAGGCAGTTCCTCGGGAATGTACACAGGAAAAGTCAGTGGCTCATTTATCCCAACTCAAGCAGGGAAAAGACGAGTCGCTGAAGAAATATCTGGGAAGGTTCGGTCAGGAAGTGTCCGAGATCGGAAGTGCAAACGACGAAGCAATAATTGCCGCGTTCATTAACAACCTTCAGAATGGCCAATTGTCCTTTGACCTCAGAAAGCCCGACTAACCAGCTATGCCGATATGATGGACATGGCAGGAGTTACGCCTTGGCCGAAGAAAGGAAATTGCCACAGGTTACTTCGTACATGGCGGTCGCCCAGAGGGATCCAAAACCAAGGACCAGACCAAGATGCCCGATACCAAAGGTGATAAGCAGAAAATAAAGCACGGGATGGTCGGGATGACGACGAGCATACGACCCAAAAACCGATCAACCACGGCAGAGGTTCCAGGGCCGATATACAAATTATACCCCGTTGAAGAAAGATCAAGAAAAGTCCTGGCAATCCTAGAAGAGAAGAACATGTCCAAAGAACCACCTAAGCAATCGACATATGCTCGGAGGGACACCACCAAATATTGCCGTTTCCACAAAGAGAATGGGCACGAGACATCCAGTGTTTCCAGCTAAGGGATCATATCGAGACTCTTATTAGGGAAGGGCATTTGAAGGACATTGTTTTCAAAAAGACGGACAGGGCAGATGGACAGAAAGATAGCCGACAGGACGGACGGGCAAGAAAACTTAGTCCCAAGAAAGCTGAGGATGAAGGAGCAATTAACACCATCTTCGGAGGTCCAGCAACGGGCAAGAGTAACAGGAAAACCCAGGAGATTCGGGAAGCTATGGAGGCACGGAGAGACCTGGACGTCAATTCTATTGAGCCCGACCCGAAAAGAATCAAGGAGGGCTGGGACCCGATCGTGTTCACAGAGGCCGACTCACACGGAGTGGATGTTAGGCCAAATGACGCACTAGTGTCAGCGCTCGGATCGGCCATAGAGAAGTTCATCGAATTCTGATCGACAATGGGAGTTCGGCAGACATTCTTAGTGCAGAAGTATATGACCAGCTGAGGCTAGACAGGAAAGACCTACAGCCTTTTCCCACACCCCTTAGAGGATTTGGAGGGGTCGAAGTGAGGTCACTCGGCACGGTTAAGCTACCTGTGAAGATCGGAAAGCCCCTTGCCAGAAAACAGTGCTGCTCGACTTTGTGGTGGTAGATACGGAAAACTGGCCGTATAATGCTTTACTGGGCCGACCATTTTTGAATAAAGCCAAGGCGGTGACAGCAACTTATGCCCTCATGATGAAATTCCCGACCGAATATGTGTGGGAGTGGTCAAGGGTCACGAGATGGCCCGTAGAGCAAACTTATCAGTATATAAGATAGTAGGTACGCCAGGTATACATGGTAACAGTCCAGCAAGAGGATAGAGAACCTGAAGAACAGGCAGAAGTGCCGAAAGATTTTGAGTTGGATCCCAGAGAAGGACCGGAGGATAGGGAAGACGAGCCGACCCAAGAGGTGGCACTAGACCCGAGGATCCAGGTAGGACAGTGAAAGTAGGGGCAAGTTTGAGCGTACATGTCAAAACCGTACTTATTGCGCTACTAAGAAATTACAAGGATGTTTTCGCTTGGAGCCATGAAGATATGCTGGGGGTAGACCCGAAGGTGATTTCACATCATCTTTCCACCGACCCCGAGTTCCGACCCGTGGTACAAAAAAGAAGACTATTCAATCCAGAAAGAAGCGTCGCAATCAAGAAGGAAGTAGAAAAGCTACTTTCCGCGGGGTCGATAAGGGAAGTCAAGTATCCGGAGTGGGTGGCCAATGTGGTGTTGGTCAAGAAAAAGAACAAGCAATGGAGGATGTGTGTAGACTTTACAGACTTGAACAAAGCTTGCCCAAAAGATAGTTTCCCACTACCGAGGATCGACCAGTTGGTAGATGCGACAGCAGGACATGAATTGTTGAGCTTCATGGACGCCTACTCGGGATACAATCAGATCCGGATGAATAAGGCAGATGAGGAAAAGACGTCGTTTACCACGGACCAGGGTTTATATTGCTACAAAGTAATGCCATTCGGATTGAAAAACGCCGGGGCAACATACCAGAGGCTAGTAAACAGGATGTTTGCTCGGCAGATTGGAAAAAATATGGAGGTTTATGTGGATGATATGCTGACTAAGAGCACCACTGCAGAAAACACACGGAGGATTTGAAGGAAACCTTTGACGTCCTAAGAAAGTATCAGATGAAGCTCAACCCAAGCAAGTGTGTTCGGGTACCTTCGGGAAGGTTTCTAGGTTTTCAGGTGCACCAGAGGGGAATCGAAGTAAATCCTGAGAAGATCAAAGCACTAGAAGGAATGGCTTCACCCAGGACGCTAAAAGATGTGCAGAGGCTAACGGGATGCCTCGCGTCACTCAACCGGTTTATAGCCAAGTCAACAGACAAATGCGCCCCATTCTTTAAAGCAATAAAAAAGGGGAAAGGGCTCGAATGGAGTACAGAGTGTGAAGAAGCCTTTCAAAAATTAAAAGAATATCTGGGGAGAGCACCAATCCTTTCAAAACCGGTGGTGGGAGAAACATTATACTTATACCTCTCGGTCACCGAGGTGGCGACGAGTTCGGTGTTGATCCGACTGGAGGAAGGAATACAAAAGCCAGTGTACTATACAAGCAAAGCGTTGTTAGCGGCGGAAACCAGATACTCGCCGGCAGAAAAAATAGCGTTAGCTCTGATCACATCGGCCAGGAAGCTAAGGCCATATTTCCAAGCACATACAATAGAGGTATATACAGACTGCCCGCTGAAACTCATTCTTCAAAAGCCAGAAGTGTCAGGAAGGCTGACCAAGTGGGCGGTAGAGCTCAGCGAATACGACATCAGATACACACCAAAAACGGCCATCAAAGGGCAGGCGGTATCCGACTTTATAGCAGAATTCACCGAGCCAGACGCCGAGGTAAGGAGGGCAATGGAAGATGAACAGACTACTAAATTCCAGTGGAAATTACATGTAGATGGGTCATCGAACACGCATGGCAGCGGGGCAGGAATAGTCATAACGACCCCCGAGGGGATACTGTAGAATGTGCCATGAGGTTCGATTTCAAGGCAACCAACAACCAAGCAGAATATGAAGCCTTGCTGGCCGGTCTGAGAGTCTGCATAGCACTAGGGGCAGATGAGCTGGAAGTTTACAGTGATTCACAGGTAGTGGTCCATCAGGTACTGAATGAATACCAGGCCAGGGAAGAGCACATGATAGCTTATTTGGACATTGCAAAAAGACTACTTAAAAAGTTCAAAGCATACAGAATCTCTCAGATCCCTCGGGAAGAGAACGAAAAGGCAGATGCTTTGTCCAAATTAGCTTCAGCCACCACAAGCATCAGATCCAAAGCAATACCAGTGGCGCACCTGACTAAACCAAGTACAGCGGAACCCGAGGAATCATAATAGCAGAGATCCGACCTAGCCCGGGCGACTGGACATACCACTCAGAAAGTACTTGGAGGAGAACATACTACCGGAGGATGCTGTGGAAGCTAAACGCATCAGATACAGGTCAGCCCGGTACACGATTCTGAGAGGAGAATTATATAGGAGAGGATTCTCGAAGGTATTGCAGAGATGCATTTCCGGTGAGAAGACTGGAGAGATCCTGAGAAGTATCCACAGTGGAGTATGTGGGAACCACACTGGGGGTAAAAGCTTAGCACACAAGATACTCCGGCAAGGGTTCTACTGGCCGACTCTGTTCGCGGAAGCGCAGCAATTCGCAGAAAGTTGCGAAACATGCCAAAGAGTAGCAAATGACATTCGGCGACCCCCAGAGTTGCTCAGAAGCTTAACCTCGCCTTGGCCCTTTGCCATGTGGGGACTCGACCTGATAGGACCAATGCCCACAGGAACGAAGGGAGGAGCCAAACATGCTATTGTGGCAGTGGATTATTTTACCAAATGGGCAGAGGCAGAAGCACTTGTACACATCACCGAGGCAAACACTACCAGCTTCGTTAAAAAGAATATAATATCGGTTTGGGATCCCGAGCATCATCATAACAGACAATGGGACTCAATTCGATAATAAGAAGTTCAGAGAAATGTGTGAAGAGTTCAAGATCGCAAACTACTACGCATCGCCTGCTCATCCTCAAACCAATGGCCAAACGGAGGCCGTGAATAAAGTAATCAAGCACACATTGAAGGCAAAGCTAGAGGCAAAGAAAGGTGGCTGGGCAGACAAACTGCCTGAGGTGCTATGGGCATACCGAACAACTGTGAGGTCTTCCACAGGGGAAACTCCTTTCGCGCTGGCATTCGGGACAGACTGTTATCCCAGCAGAAACTACTTTCACATCCCCCAGGGTCCAGCTATACAGTCCCGAGCACAATATAGACATGCTGCAGCAGAACCTAGACGAGCTTGAAGAAATCAGAGACGCAGCACAAGTAAGAAATTCCGCATACCAGCAAAGGGCCGCTAGGTACTACAACTCTCATGTTCGGGAGCGGAGATTCCAACTCGGGGATCTAGTGCTGAGGAGAGTATCACCGAATACCAAGGATAAATCATCAGGATCCCTCGCCGACAAATGGGAAGGGCCATATATCATCAAGAGAATCGTAGGGCACGGGGCCTACATGATAGCCCGACCAGAAGGTAGCCTGGTACCCCGACCATGCAACGCACAATATCTGAAGATCTTCTATCCCTAAAAGAATCCGGTTATGGTTCTACAGTTATTTATTCTGCTTTAGCTCAGTTTTTAGTTTCTGCGTTGAAATTTCAGATTTATTTATTAATTTCATGTTCATGATCATCTAATAAAGTTCAGTTGCAAATACGATGTGGCGGAATCAATAAAATCCATGAGCAATATTTCAATGGAGGTCACTCAAGGCGACCGAATAAACGCCGAAAAATCGAGCGCTATAAGGCCGCGAAAGACGGACGAGTGTGCTCGAAGGGCGGAAAAGCTGTAGTAGCATGCCCGCCTAGTTAAAGCGATGCAAACGCGTCCCTTAGCAAAAAGGCAAAACCGAGGCACCAGGATAACTGGGAAAATGCTCGGAGCGCCGCTAGAAAGACTAGTGAGATGCGCAGTCGTGTTGGCCGGTACAAAGTACCCCAACGATTCGACGAACCCTTGCGCAGAAAACCAGGAGACGTCCTAGGTGACTTGTGCAAGGACCTCACGTATGGTCGCGGCGAGCCCCGACGCAACGTGAAGGTTAAACAACCCCAAAAATCAAAGGGTAAGCCATACATAAGATACTCGGCAAAAATTAGTTACCGGTTAAATAGATACTCGGTCTAAATTGACAAGCCAGTTACATAAGATACTCGGCAAAAAATTAGTTACCAGTTTAATAAGATACTCGGTCTAAATCGATAAGCCAGTCATAAGATACTCGGCCAAAAATTAGTTACCGGTTAAATAAGATACTCGGTCTAAATTAATAAGCCAGTTACATAAGATACTCGGCAAAAAAGAATGTAAGAGTAAAATTTGGTCTTATATTCATAGTGTATAGAAAGATACAATGTATGATGTATATGAAAGATGTACAAGTATAGTTACAAAAAGGCTTGAAGATCAAGAGGAAGGCGCCGGGGGTGGTGAGCTGCTTCTGCCAACATCAGGGTCGGCTCCATCACATATTCGCTCAGAAGACTGTCGTCCGATGGCCATACGATCACATCTTCTTCGTCATCCATCCAGTGACTGTAGTCGTACCAAACGGGCCCCAAGTCGGGTATCTCGTTGTTAAAACTCGCCCTTTCACTGGCGTAAAAGGTAGAGAACTCGGCGGTCGGAACCTCAAGGTGCATGGGATGTGGCGTTTTTCCTTTACTTCTACAATACGCCCGCCACTCCTTCATCTGGATCCGGAGAGACTCCAAGGATGTATCCACATGCTTCCTAATTGACAGGCTCCAGTTGGCCCGGGCCCGATCAGTCGCCCTGTTCTTTTGCTTAAAAATTCACGCCGGAGACCATTCCACTCTGGAACTCCCGAAGAAGCAGAGCATCATAGGCTGGAGATCTCTTAAAACGGTCAACGCTTTGTAGCTCCATTTCCAGCCTAGCTCCCTTCGACAGTTCCTTGGCCGTCAGGGCCTGACACTCCAAGTCGTCGATTCGACGTTCATAAGCAGACTTGGCGTCTTCGGCGTTCTGTTCGGCTCGAAGCAAGGCTTCCCGGGTGGATGACAGTTGATCCTGCAGATCCTGACCTCCTCCGCAGCAGAAGATGCCCGTTGCTCGGCTTCCATTTGCCGTGCTAAGCACTGATTTACGATCCTCACTCGACCTGGCCTCCTCCTGACGAGCTAATTCAGCCCGAGAACAGTGATCTTCGCTCTCCTTCAATTGGGCTTCTAGCCTTCTTATTTTCTCCCTTGGGCTTCGCCAGCTTGGCAAGCCCAGACATCTCGGCCACCATCTGCAACAAACAAATCAACAACAAATATAAATAAAAAAAAAGGAAGAATGCGAAATGACGCATATGAGAGTCACTCACGTAGGAAGCGCTGTTGAAGAAATTGCGGAGTCGTCAGACACAGTCCCGGTCCTGAAATGACTCCAACGATCCTCCCCAATATAGGCTCGGCCTGAAGCCATGGCCCTGAAAATAGTCTCGGGGTGGGATCATCGATTTGGGGAGAGGAGCCCATATCACCCACATCGCCTTCGGGGTTCGGCGGACGGGGCCGCCCGAGGAAGGCCGGCTGAGCCACCAGCACTCTCTCTGACCTGCTCCCGCGGCGGGGTCACGCTCGCATCATCCTCCCCTCATCCTCCGAAGAGGAATTAACATACGCAACTACTCGGGGAATCTTTGGGAAAGGGCGACCAGAAGAAAACGAAGCCTTCCTTTTCCCAGTCTGCCCAGCTTCAGTGTTGCTGTCCCCAGGAGTAGAAATCGGATCACAGAGGCAGGAATCTCCGAAGAACGGTTCGGTTCAACTGAAGTCGGAAACTCCGGCTACCGCACCTGAAGGCCCCCCAACTGCTTCAAAAGGGACGTTTTGCATATCAGCAGCAGAGTGGGGGAACCAGATCCGCTGGGGGATTTGCCTGCTCGGGCTCAGGGAGATCCCCTACTTTTTCTTTCCCCTTGGAGGAAGGACCTGCGGGATTGCCCGAATCAGCAGAGGTCCTACTTACTCAAAGTTCCCCGAGGTGCCCTCAGCTCCCGCCGAACACACGGTCGGTTCTTGATCGTGAGCCTCCTCGGGCACATAATCGGGTACTCCCTCTTCATCATCTCCCTCGGGAACGTTCCCGGGAGTACCCTCGTCAGATTCTCTTCAGGAGGGGCTATCCCAGCATCTCGTGACGAAGGACTGCCTTTCGACTCGCCTCGACGATGCCTTTCATCCGGCGTGCCAGACCATCACTGACTATATCTACATCAAACACTTAAAAAAAAGAGAGAATCCGAGTTAGCACAAGCAAGCTTAGAAGTCAGGTTGCAAATAAAAATGCATACAAGAAGTAACTTACGGCGTCTGCGGCACGCGGAAATCTGAGGGAAAGATGGGCCTTGATCATTTTCCCCTCTCTATAGAGATAGGGTTTTCCCCTTTTCTCTAGGGGCGGACTGCTGCCCGAGCCAAGGTCTTCAGCTCCTCATCAGTAAAAGCTGAAGTTAGATGGTTCCACTGCGGCATGCAGAAGTACCGAGAACCCGGCAGGTCATCTGAGTGCCGTCCAAGTCGAAACTAATCGACTGGCCCCAGTCTTTGCCCACGAAGACCAGCTGTTCTTCCAAAACTTGTTCGAGGTCGGGAAGCCCCAAACGAACCCTTTCATCTTCTCGTCCGTGGTCGGTTCGACACTGCCCTTGACCACGACATCCTTTGGAATCCAGAACTCGGGCTGGTTCGACTGGAGAAATAAATCCCGGTCTTCCCCACTGGCCTCAGCGAATAAAATGGCGAACCTCGCGAGGGGTGGGAGGTGGCCGCTTCATTCTATGCCACATGTGCCACATGCACATCAGATGCGATAACTGTTCGGCGTTAGCTGGGCCGGAGCGAGTCGGGCTTCAGCCAAGAACCAAGTAATAAAAGGCTGAAGAGGAGAGTGACGCCGCAGGTAAGCATGGACCCGTAAATTGCTACGTGGCCGGGGGGTGGGTTCCATGCAGCCCGACCTTCGGCTAGAATCAGCAAAATCTCATTGCTGTCCAAATCGAACCGCCGCATATATCGCGTTATCTCGTAGGGCCGACCACGTTCGGCTCAACATCATAAACGCAAATACGCTCGGGGAGAAGGAATACGAGCGGCCCTGTGCTCCTCTTCAATATCATCTTCGATAATCCTTTGGGCCGCCACGGCTTTCCCGAGAATGCGAGTCTTTGTAAACTTTGCGAGTGGTCATCCTCTTTCCTGGTCTTCTGCTCGAGCGAATATCAGTACAAAGAAGAATCCAACCAAGCTTCAGGTTGGTATGAGTAAGGTGGTGATGAACTGGCAGAAGCAGAAGGGATCTCTGAAGCAGGAGGAACCTCAGAAGTCGCAGGCCTTTCCGGAAAAATCCAGAAATATCAACGTCGGTATAGCGCGGCTGATCGAAACGGGGCTCGTCCAATAACCTGTGAACAACCGACGCAGTGAAAGCATCATTTCGCTCAATAGCAATCATACCAACAGTAAAAAGACGATATCTAGCTCCGGAATCCATAAAGACTAACCTTGATGAAGTAAAGAATGAAGACGCGCAGATCGCAGAAGAAAAAGCCTCCGAGAAAAATCTGGGGGAAGAAGCAGGTAAACTCAGGATGGCAGGGTTAGAAAAAACGGGCTAGTAAACCAAACAGAAAACAGAGGATCAAAAGGCACAGATAAAACCTCCTTCGAAGAGCACGCGAAATACTGGAAGAGAAGATAAAAAGCGAAAAAATGAAAGAAAAAAGTGAAAGAGAAGAAATCAAAACCAGAATATATAGGCGACGTCTCGATTTTAAAAATACCAAAACCCTAGGAGCGGTTGCAGAAAAAGCGGGAAAAAAGAGGGGTTAGGACTGATGACGTGGGTTGAGCGCAGACGAGCAGAAGGTCACTCCCATAAACATCGTACCACAGCCAAGCAAATAGGACAAGTGGCAGCAAGGAACGTCAGGCGCCGCCAAAGCAGAAGCATCGCCATCATAAAGATTTGAAATGATTGATAAATCAAACGTGTGCGGTCGCAATTAAAACACGTCATTTAAAGCTCTGATCCAAACGAGATACTTTAATGCAGGAAACGACAAGTAGGATTAACTATAAAGAAATATTGAAGTTAAATATTAGACCCGAGAGAACTTGACTAAGCGTGATCGCTCAAATATTTAAGGGGGTATTGTTATAGGTAAAAATAGTCGTGATAAGACACGTCATCACCATGGAAGGCCAGGTCAGCAGAGGTCAAGATAAGTCAACCTATGGAGTATGAACCTTCACGATAACTTACTCGGAAAAGAGGATAAGTAGTCCGACTACAAACAAAGACGATCAGCATGAGCAGCAGATCGGATTCGGACACACTCGGGCACACTCGGGCAAACTCACTCGGGAAACAATAAACAGTCGCCAACACTTGCAATCAACAACCGGAGGTCAGGTCAGTCCACGATACACGATGTGGATCATAAGAGGTAAAAAGGAAACAAGCAGTTCTCCCGTAATAAGGAGAAAGAGTTCCATTCAGAATTAAATACAGCCGAAAAAGGGAAGTACAATCTAAATAGGACTAGGAAACCGCTCGAGACTTGGGGGCCACAACACTAAACCTAGCGGTCATCTTAAAACCCTAGATACAACATGTATAAATACCCCTTTTATTCATAAAGCAGGGCGCGAGAAGTAGAACAGAAGATAGAGAGAATCGTATTGAAAAGCTTGTAATCATTCTGTCATCTTCATCTTGTAATCGTGATTCATATGGATTTGGCTTTGTTGCTAGAGGCAACGATCCCGGGATGTTTCTCCGATCTTTTGGAGTTTTACCACGTAAATCACCTGTATTTCTTTACAATCTTTGACCATACTCAAATATAAATTGCAGTAATTCGAAAACGAATCGTTGACTTGGTGATCACCAAAAATCACCGTCAACAAGCACGAAGCTTGATTTTCAAGGCGACTCAAAACATGACCAAACGACATCGAACCTTTCATATAATATACCGTTGGAAAGGTATGGAAGTCTACTTTCTACTCTACTCCATTAACAAAATATGATTTGGATAACTGTAGAAAAAGTTATGGTCATTTGAGTGACCAAAGGTCAGATTCGGATAACAGCTGTGATGCCCTTTTTAGTGTCACTTTGGAAATTTCAAAACCAATCCAAACGGTCATGAAATATTACGAATAATAACGTTGGAAAGGTATGGGTGTCTAGTATGTACAGAAATTTTCAAAACTCATTTTGAAGCTTTGTGTAAAAAGCTATGGTCAACGACCATGCAAAGGTCAGTTTTGAAAACACTTAAAACATTGAAATCCAATCTTTTGAAACTAGACACCTTACTCCAATCAACCCAACCAAACTAAAGCTACCACTATCCAAGAGAAGAATGAGATCTTCTCAAGTGGTCAACCATCGCGCTAAGACAAGCACACCATCGTGCAAGGCGGACGTTTCCGATCACACAAATGGAAACGAATTACACCACCTTAAGACTAATCATGAAGTGCAAGTGGGTATTGAATGCATCATAATGCTATCATGTCATGTCATTTCATAGAACAAGATGCAATCAATTAAATGCAAGAAGAGATATTAAATAATCAATAAAGCACATGCACACAAAATATAAACACAACATTCAAGAATAAAAGTTATGCATGTTGTGTGTGTGGTGCAACTATATCTCTTCAATACAATGTAAGCACTAGATATACCTTTGGTGCTTGTCCTCTTGAGGTCTTGGAAAGGGTCTTTGATGTTCAACAATCACCTTAGACTACCCTTACAACCAAACCCCAACTATGGTTTGCCCACGAAATAAGCCAATCAACAAAACGGGAATCCTTACAGTGTGCAACTAGTCCTTCAAAGGGTTTAAGCACAAGTGATATACCTTCAATGAGCACTTGAGCTTGAAGGGCTTGAATTCCATTTAAGCTTGATCACGAGCAATGAAGCCCTAATTTACCCTTACATATAAACCCCAATTGTGGTTTTCAAAGAAATAACCAACAAAATTAAGGAACTTACAATTCTCCCCCTTTGGCAATTCATGACAAAACCATACTCACAATTGATCATAACTAGAGATGCACATTTGGGGAATGAGGATGGATTAGATCCCCCCATCCCCATCCCTACTTCCCATACCTTTACCTTCCCCCACCCCATATTTCCCCATTTGGGGAAAATTGGGATGGGGAATTTTGGGGGGAGGTATATCCATCCCCAACCCCAATTCTCCATTTCCCCGTTTTCCTCCCCCATTCCCCATTTCCCCATTTGACTAAAATTACAAATTAAACTAAAAAAACAAACATTTCATTACAATATACAAAATAAAATCCATAATGCATTACAACTATTCAAAGTTTCAAACTAAGCCAACTTCATATGTGACAAACTGTTTTTTTTTTTTTTTAAAGAAAAAACTTCCATAACATATTAACAACCAATTCATTGCTCAGTACTTTGAAAAATCTCCACCCAATTCACTTTGAAGCCTACAAACATTACAATACAAGAAGATGATTATATATTATAAAAAAAAATTAAAAAATATATATTATAATTATATTTATATATTTTGGGGGAAATGGGGATGGGGACCTCCCCCTATCCCATCCCTATCCCCATTTGAATATATTTGTAGGGGAAAATGGGGAAATGTGCCCCCATCACCATCCACCCCCCCTCCTCCCCATTTCCCCATTTTTTTTTTTTAAAAAAAAATCCCAAATGGGGATGGAGACACAGGGAATGGGATCAGGGGAAAAATGTGCAACTCTATCATCACAAAACAAAAAGAACTTAAAGGTCAACAAGAGTTTTTCTACATTACAAAGAGATACCTAAAACTAGATCTTTAAGCTTTCCACCTCTTGGAGAATAAACATCCCTACAAAACAAGAAAACTACACTTTCCAAGACAAGTGTATGTGAGGTGATCAAGTGAAAAATAAATACAAGCATTTGCATTAAAAAAAATACTAGCAACATCATGTAATGAAGTGCAATGCAATGCTCCCCTAAGGCCTTTCTTAGAGTCAACTTCGTGGTTCATGGGATCTCAATCCCTGAGATCAAGGCCATATTTCAAGGAAAACAAAATTTAAATTCATCAAATTCTGTTCAGTTGTTTATCTAATAGCAATGTAGTGACCAAGTGAAGGTTGGTTGTTGCCAACACCCGATGGGTCTCCAGGTCGACCCTATATCTTTTGCTTGACCTGGATCCTATACTAGAATCAATGTGGGCTTAAACGTTAGGCCTAAAGCCAGATTTTGGCTACCACAAGGGGCATGATTGTATGAAGGGGATTATGATTCATTGGCATTATATATTTCAAAGTCACGAGAGGATGTGGCTATGCAATGTGGTGGTGATTTTGGGTCAAAAGTGGGTACTCCTATTAATGGATAGCCCAGGAATAAAGGCAAAGGGAAAGTCATGAATTGGGCCTCTAAAGTGCATTATCCATAAGTGGGCCTTTGCATTTAAAATGGGATTTCTGGGTTGGGCTTCCAAAGAATTAGACCTACTATGTGGGTTCTCTATTTAAAAAATGGGGTTAAGCCAAGTAAGTTGGGTGGTCTGAAAATAGAAGAAGTTGGGTCGAGTGGAAAAAAAACTTGGGACTAAAAATGGGGAAAAACTAAGGATTTGGCAAGAAAGAAATTGGGATTGACAAACATGTAGGTGGATGATGGAACTATATGTGAAATTTCCCTTAAGTAGTAGTGTAAAATATACCTAGAGGGTGGTGTGAATAGGTATAGACTCCAATTCTTCCAATATTAAAAATAACGCGGAATATAACAAAGAAAATGCACACTTGATTAGATTTAACAAATGAATTGATTTCACTAATACAAGAGTTAATCAATTTACAAGATATGCAATTAATGTAAGATATGAAAGATAAAGAAAAGTAAAACAAAAATGAACTCAAGTATTTTTACGTGGTAAACCTCAAAGAGGAACATCCACGGGTTGATACCACAACCACGGCAAAGCAATCCATTATGTGAAAAAGGACTTACACACTCAAGCTACCAACTCATGATATCCGCTCAAGCTATCAACTCCTAATCTACCCTCGGGCTAGTGAATCACCAAGCCTACTTCCTATCCGAGATGTGTCCTACACCTATATAAAGCAATTTCCTATCCAGACGCTCACGTCTCTAGGAAGATTTCTTGCTTGCCTATCCGGATCCTCCCGACCCTAGACAAGTCTCCTTGCTTGATTATCCGAGTCCTCCGACTCTAATTAAGACTTCTTTACTCTATCCACAAAGCTTCACTCACTTTGCTAGAGACTTCAACCTAATGCAAGGCTATGATCTAAATGATGCAAATGATGCAAACACAATCAAATTAAGCTAGATGATCAATCAAGCTAAATGTACATGTTCAATGATAATCTAGAATATGCTTTCAACAAACAATCACAAAGTATCTAGAATCAAGACATGTAAATCATAAGAACAAGGTATGAATATTCAATATATCACACTAAAACCTAGTTCTTAGATCATGAAATTAAACCTAGAAAATAACATGAGGACATCATATATACATTTTCTAGAATCAATTTCAAGTTGAATCAAGTTTAGTAATATACGTTCAAGAGAAATCACAAAGCTAAAACTCAATAACAAATGATCAAACACCCCTAGCATATGATCTAACATCCTTCTTAACATATTTCATCAATCAAATTGTATGAATAAAAGAGATGATCAAAGATGAAATGAAAAAGAAGAAGTTGAACATACAAACTTGACCACGTACTGAAAATCAGACCACTGGGAAAAATGAAGAAGTTAGCTACCTTTGGAAATGCTTGGGGTTTTTAGCTCTCATCAAGACCAACAATTTTGGTTTTTGGATCAATCAATTCGAGTTCGTATGAGAAAGTTATGACCAAAACACTAAAACTAAAATGTGAAGAATTTCTGCAGAAATTTCTTTGAAAGGTTTCTTCAAGTTCTATGTTTTTAAGGAAGGAAAGGTGTTTAAATGGAGGAGAGAGAGAGGATTTTTGGCCAACCAAAATAGGCCACCCAGCCAAGTCCCGTGTGGGGCGCTTGGGCCACACGGGACCGAGAGGTGCTCTGGCCGTGGGTCCCACAGCTCACACACAGCTTGGCCTCGCTGGGCCACTTGGCCTCGCTTGCTCTCCCGCGCACCCTCACGTTCTTCAGCCGTATCTTGGGCATCCGAACTCCGATTTCGAATATGTTTTCGGATTACAAACTGACTCCCTCACGCATGACGAAGACTAAGAAAATTGATAAAAGGTTGAGAAATCATCTCGGAAAATGATAATGAATTCAACTCAACGAATGAGAATGCAAAGTAGCCTAGCTAAGTCGTTTAGACTTGAAACCTTATGAATGAGTAACCGAAACGATCGGAACTCAATAAGAAATCAAATAAGAACATATTCAAGTCCAAAATACAAAAAACATAAACAAACAACACAAATTCACACAAGCATGCCATATCAAAGAGATAGTCACAAAGCATGCAATTCTACAATGTTTGTCTATAAGAGACCAATGCATGTGCATACTAAGAAGTGTGAATGTGTTATACCAAATGTTTGAACTACGATGCAGGGACACACATGTATGAATTGTGTGTGTGTGTGTGCGCTAACGCCTTGCAAGAGGATAGAAGTCGAAGTATACCTTTGACGCTTTCACCTCTTGAAGACGACATTTGCATTAGACGTTGCTCTTCACCTTTTAAGCTTATTTCTTCCAAGAACATCCTAAGCAACAACTAATAAATATATAGCATTTTGCAATGGAATCAAGCCAATACAAATCATAAACCTCACAATCTCCCCTTTGTCTATTCCATGGCAAAACCTCAACCTCACCATACAATATTTCACTCCAGTAAACTCAAGTTGATAGCATACTCTCACCCTCATATTACAAAGAGATTCCTAGACTAAAAAGTCTTCAAGTCTTCAAGAGTTCCTCTTTGGTCTTCAAAGTACCTATGAGAGAAAATAGCAAACCAAACAAGAGATCTTCTCTAAAGAAGAATAGTGAGTTATTTATACCAAAAACAAATATAGAAGACATCCCTTATCTCCCTTATCTCCTACAACATGCATTATCTCAAGTGAATAAATTTTCATATTAAAGCAATCCCTTAATTTCCCAACCCAAGGACCAACCATTCTTAACATTATTAAGAAAGAATTATTTCTCCCTTTAAGACAAGTCACAATTAAGCAAAGAGGAATATGATTCACACAATTGGAACATTTTTCCACACAAGGTGTGAAGTATACAAAATCTCCCAATATCAAACATGGTGAGGTATACACTTTCTCCCCCTTTTTGTTAAAGAATAGACAAGGGACACAAGAGATAAGAACGAGATACTAAGCAAACAAAATCGTATAGAAAGCGAAGTTGAATAAACTAAAGCTCCCCCTTAACATATGCTCCACATATTATCACCAAGTAGATTTGTTCACAAGGGACATCACACAATCAAGCAATAAGAGAAAATATTCATAACTAGTCAAAGTCCAAGAGAGAGAATCATAGATTTTCATTAATCTCTCAAAAAATATTCTCACATTGCTAATGAATCAAGCACATAAACAAAATGTGTGTGTGAATGCTTCTCAAATATATAGAAGGAGTAATTATGATATCAACATGCAAACTCTATCCACACCTATCCATCTAAAGTATTTCCAAAAATAAGTCAAATCGATATTCATCCGGATTTTTGCTTTTAAAAAGAATAGATATCAACATATGAGCATGTGTGTGCATGTGGCTCATTTTCCCGTTTTTGTTTGTCAACCCGAGCTTTTTCACAATTCTCAACTATACACCATAAGCCTTTTGTTTTGTTTGTTTTGTTTTAGGCTTGAATCAAAGAATTTTTTTATGATTCATTTCAACACTTCTTTGATTTTACTAACAAAAACATATACTCCTCATGGCGGCTTTCACTCATCACAATGGCGTAGCCCTTTCCTACATTGGTGGCTGTACAACCAAGGTGTGTAGCCCTTTCTATGAGGGTGCTCGTTGATTACTATGTAGTGCCGAAGTAAAATTGATATATACCATAGGTCATCTATCATGTACTTAGTAATAAATTTCTAAATGCATCCATTATCTTCACATATTCAACCACAAAAACTCAAAACTAAAACATATAAGAGAAGCATTAGTGCACTTTTCAAAAAATAAGGTTTTCAAGCTCAAGTGCATGATCTAGAAACAATAAGAGGTATTTGTTTAAGATCACTACTTCTCAAGTGAGTAGCTCTCAAAGATGATATTCAATCAAAGTTTTGCTCATCAAGCCACTCACAATTACATAGAGACATCAATCAACACAAATCATGCCAATGGACATTCTAAGAGTTTTAAACCTGTCTTTGTCCAAGGGCTTAGTGAACAAGTCCGCAAGTTGATTTTTAGTAGCATATGCTCTAGAGTAACAATAGAATGTTCAACTAGATCTCTAATGAAATGATACCTAATGTCTATGTGCTTTGTGCGGGAGTGTTGAACCAGATTTTTAGAGATCTTAATGGCACTTAAGTTATCACAATAAAGTGTCATTTTTCTTTGTTCTATCTCATAATCCATAAGGATTTGTTTCATCCAAAGTAATTGTGTACAAGCACTTCCGGCCGCAATGTATTCGGCTTTGGAAGAGGAAAGGGAAACCGAATTTGTTTCTTACTTGACCAAGAAACCAAGTTATTACCAACATAAAAGCAACCGCCCGATGTGCTTTTACGGTCATCTATGTTTCCCGCCCAATCCGCATCCAATAGCCTACAAGGATATCATTGGTATCAAATGAATAGAATATACCAAGACTACGAGTTCCTTTGATGTACCTAAAGATCCTCTTGACGGCTTTTAAGTGAGATTCCTTGGGATTTGCTTGGAATCTAGCACACAAGCCTACACTAAAGCAAATGTCGGGTCTACTAGCCGTTAGGTAAAGTAGACTACCTATCATACTTATAAAGGCTTTGGTCAACACTTTTCCCTTTTTCATTTTGTCAAATTTTAAAGTAGTGCTCATGGGAGTTTCAAAATCTTTTCCATTTTCTTGGTCAAATCTCTTAACTAGATTTTTAGCATATTTAGATTGGTTCAACATTATGCCCATGCTAGTTTGCTTTACTTGCATTCCTAGAAAATAATTCAACTCACCTACCATGCTCATTTCAAATTCACTTGACATAACACTTACAAATTCATAAACCTTAGTTTTATTAGTAGACCCAAAAACAATGTCATCAATATATTTGTGCAAAAAATATCAAAATCATGATGATTGATAAACAAAGTTCTATCAATGCCACCTCTCCTATATGGTTGTCAATAAGGTATTGAGTCAACCTATCATACCAAGCTCTTGGAGCTTGTTTAAGGCCATAGAGAGCCTTTTTCAATTTAAACACATGATTAGGAGAGTGGGGTCTACAAAACCCTTAGGTTGTTCAACATACACTTCTTCTTGAAGGTATCCATGAGGAAAGCACTTTTGACATCCATTTGAAATAATTTAAACTTTTTAATGCATGCAATGGACAACAAAAGTCTAATGGACTCAAGACGAGCAACCGGGGCAAATGTCTCATCAAAGTCTACACTTCCACTTGAGTGTAACCTTGAGTCACTAGTCTAGCTTTATTCCTCACAATCTTGCCACTTTCATCGGTTATTCCTAAACACCCATTAGTGTCAATTACATTTATATCTTTAGGTCTAGGAACCAAGGACCACACTTCATTCCTCTCAAATTGATTAAGTTCATCTTGCATAGCCCCAACCCAATATCATCAACAATTGCTTCATTAATATTTTTGGGTTCAATTTGAGAAGTGTAGCAAGCATAAGAAATTTGGTTAGCAATTTGATTTTTTGTTCTAACCCCTTCATTTAAATCACCTATGATGTCTTCTTGATAGTGTAAGTTTCTAAGTCTTGGATGAGAATGTTCAATAACTTGGTCATTTGTTGATTATCATTTAAAGCATTTTCCAACCCTTGACTTTCAACTTCAACATGACTATTTTCATCATCTTGACTAGAAACACTACTAGCCAAATCAATAGGTGTTTTAGTGTCATTCAACATGTTTTCTTTAGGTTCATTGACACCATTATCATCACACAAATTAAGCATGCTAAGATCATCTATCTTACATTGGTAGACTCCATGATAGTCTTAGTAGTCAAGTTAAAGATTCTATATTTACGACTATTAATAGCATACCCAAGAAAAAGACCAACATCACTTTTAGCATCAAACTTTTCTAAGTGATCTCTATCATTCAAAATATAACATTTACTCCTAAAGTGTGGAAGTAATATCGGGTTTCTTGCCCTTCCATAGTCATAGGACGTTTGTTTTGTGCCGGGCCTCCAAAAAACACGATTAGACACATAACAAGTGGTATTGACCGCCTCGGCCCATAGGTTTCTAGGGACTTTCTTGCTATTGAGCATGACCCTAGCCATCTCTTGCAAGACACGGTTTTTCCTCTCAACAACACCATTTTGTTGAGGAGTTTAGGTGCAGAGAACTCATGAGAAATCCCTAAACCATCACAAAACTCACTAAATTTGCATTTTCAAATTCCGTCCCATGATCACTCCTAATGCGAATATTTTCTTGATACCAAGACCTTTTTCATTTTGAACTTGATTACAAAACTTTTTTAGTAATCAAAAGCCTCGGTCTTGTTTCTAAGAAAATAAACCCAAGTAAACCTAGAGAAATCATCAACGCATACAAAATGTTTTTGCCATTGATGCTCTCGGTTTGAATTGACCCCATTAGGTCCACGTGCACAAGTTCTAAAGGTCTCTTGGTAGCTATGTAAAAATCTTCATAAGACATTTGGTTTGCTTACCTAATTGGCAAGGTTCACAAACCACCTCAAGCTTTTTACTAAGATTAGGAAGACCTCTAACAATGCCATGTTTTTCAAGCTTTTTCAAATCTTTAAAATTCATGTGACCCAAACATTGATGCCACAAATCAAGCTTGTTGCACTCATGTGCCATGTTGCAAGTTAGAGGATCTATCTCAAGACAATGTCTATAGACCTTTTGACCTTTAGGACAACATTGCCCTTTTTATCAATTATAGTGCACACATCTTTGTTAAAACTAACTTCTTTAAAAATTTACACAAGTGAGTAATATACAAGTTAGCTTGTAAACCATCAACATACAAAGTATTGCAAAGTTTAGGCAATCCGGGGATACAAATTGTTCACTTGCCAAGAACTTGCTTTTTGGTACCATCACCAAAAGTAACCCAAGCTCCATCCTTTAAAACAAGATTCTTAAAGAATTCTTGTTCCCGGTCATGTTTCTAGAGCAAACGCTATCTAGGTACCAAGAATAGGAGGAGTTGGCACGTAAAGCATATTGTGCAACATGACATTTAGATGTGCCTTTTCTAATCCACACATTTTTTACAACATGCCTCCCTCTTACTTCTAACATGCTTTAACTCAATGTTAGGCTTTTTAATATGCACCTTGACCTCATTGGACACATTTCAAAAATATCAAACAAAGAATTATCAACTTTAGGATTTCCCGTGATGGTTATTGGCTTATTTCGTGATCAAACCACATGTGGGGATGCTTTGTAAGGGTAGCTTAGATGTTGTGTTATTGCTTAGGCCCTTTTGAAGACCTCATATGACAAGCACCAAAGGTAATATTCTAAGTGCTTACTTGTCTTGAAGAGATAGATGCACACACTCACAACTCATGCATATGTTTAATCCTTATATGTTGTGTGTCTTTTATGTGTGCCTTAATGCTCATTAACATCTCTTCTTGCATGTTAGTTTGATTGCATCTTGCATATCCAATTGCCTTGTCATGCTTAGACTTAGGATTGCATTTTTGCACTGGGCGCCCCCAAAAGCGCTGTACAGAAGCGCTGTACGAACAGCGCCCATTGAGCGCTGTTCAGACCTGATCGATTTAATCGGTCGCTGTTGGGTCGCTGTTGGGGCGCTGTACGTGGCGCTGTACAAAGCGCTGTACGTACAGCGCCACTCTGTTTCCTCGTGAAAACAGAGCAAGGGCGCTGTACAGGCGCTGTACAAGGGCGCCCTACGTACAGCGCCCATGGCAAATAGTGGGCAAACTTATCAAAACGACCACACTTTGTTTTGGCCCCCTATATATATGCCACTTTGACTTTAGGTCAAACAAGAGTTCATATTCAGATTTCATACTTAGGATATTTTTCAAAGAGAAGAAAAATTCCAAGAACTCATTTTTAATTACTCAAACACCTTTTCCATGATCATCAATCATCATCTAGCATCATCTTAGATCATCTAGATGACATCTTGCATGGATTCTTCATCATACTTTGCTTGGTAAGCTTTTCACTAATATCTTACATATTTTGTGTTTCTCTTATCTAGCAATCTCAATTTAATTACTTGTATGTGATTTTATTTGTTGAATACAAGATTGAGATTAGTATGATGTATGTTTGAGAAGTTGTATTGTGCTAGCATATTAGGTTTTTGTGCTTGATATTGATTAGCTAAACTAATTGACATGTCATTTAGTTTTGATATCTAGGATTGCTCTTAATTGCATATTAATCATCTTAGATAAGCATATAGGGTTTCCCTTGCTCTATGTTGCATTTTGGATATTTTCATATATTCACTTAGGGTTGTATTCTCTTCAAGAGAAGCTAAGTCTTGTGTGTAGCAATCGGGATTAGGTTGCTTAGATCGCAAGCAAATTGGACTAGGTTCACTCATACCGGGATTAGGTAGGTGTGTGATTACTTCCGGGATTAGGTTGTAATCGTTTGCACATTTAGTGGATTCGAGGTTCGAGTGTGGCTTACTTACATAGCCCGTGGTTTTTCCCGTGAGGGTTTCCACGTAAAATTCAAGTGTTATTTTAATTTCCGCACCATATTACACTTGCTTGTTTATATTATCTTGAGGGTAATTTCGTAATTTTGACTAACACGAAAAATTGGGTAAAAAGCGTAAAATCTATTCACCCCCCTCTAGATAGCTTTATACACACCGTGGTATATTTAGTTTCAATTGGTATCAGAGCGGGTTCCTAGACATACATAGGTGATCCTTGCTTTATTTTGGTGTGTTTTGCATTTTGTGTGATTTTTGATATTCATACATTTGCATTCATTTCATTCATTCATAAACACTATGAGTGGAAACGGTGGAAATGGTGGTGGCCACGAAGGAGCTTCTAGCACAAGGCCTCCACTTCTTACCGGTTTGAACTATTCCCAATGGAAAGGGAAGATGGAATCCTACATATGCCAAATTCATGACCGTGCATGGATGGCGGTGGAAGACGGATATGATCTCCCTATGATGACTCCCGCGGGTGGAGGACAAGATGTTTTGAAGCCTAAGGCGCAATGGAACGCGCAAGAGTTTGAGGCTTCTAAGTGGAATAGGAAGGCGATGCATGCCATTATGTGTGCCATGGATGAGAATCAGTACAAGCTTATTCAGAATACTCAAATTGCCAAAGTGGCATGGGACATCCTTCAAGTTGCACATGAGGGAACCGAGGTGGTGAAGGAGTCCAAGCTTCAAGTCCTCCAAACTCAATTTGAGTTACTTAGGATGGGAGAGGATGAATGCTTCAACGACTTCGAAATCAAATTGATGGACATAGTAAATCAAAGCCATCAACTCGGAGACCCGTATTCGGATAGGAGAGTCAAGCAAAAAATTATGAGATCTCTCCCCGATAGGTTTGAATCAAAGGTGACGGCCATAGAAGAAAATAGTGGCTACATGGATATGAAGCCAAGTGAGGTAATTGGGCGTCTCCTTGCATATGAGTCTAGGAAGGCTCCTAGCAACACTACTCCTCCTAAGAAGTCTAAAGGAATAGCTTTGAAAGCATCTAAGGATGCAAAGGAGGCAAAGCATGAATCGGATGAAGACCTTGCCTTATTTGTGAAACGGTTCAACAAGGTTATGGGGTTCAAGAAGAAGAAGGGATTTGGGTCAAGAGGACAAGATTTGAAGAAAAAGAGTTCCTTCA
Organism: Acer saccharum; assembly: GCA_030490815.1. NCBI lineage: Eukaryota > Viridiplantae > Streptophyta > Magnoliopsida > Sapindales > Sapindaceae > Acer > Acer saccharum. The sequence goes on from CM059871.1 coordinate 11,828,276, forward strand.
AGAAGTTTGAGCCTAGACAAGAGAGGACCGAAAGGAAAGGGGTTCGATGCTTTGAGTGTGGTGGGATTGGTCACTTTGCCCCCGAATGTGCGAATCCAATGAGAGGAAGAAGGGTAAAGTGATGGCCGCCACATGGAGTGGGAGTAGTGATGACTCCAATGAGGAAGGATGAGTCTTCAAGTGAGGAAGAGCTCATGGCTAACTTCCTAGCTTTTGCATCTTCTCACAAGAGCAAAAGTGCTAGTGAAAAGGAAGATTTGAGTCAAGAGAAATTGACTCTAGTGAAGAAGAAAGTGACTCCTCTTCTAGTTCCAAGAAGAAGTTTGTGGAGCAAAAGGTGCTTGCTAAATACCATGCCGAGTTCAATGATTTAGCACTTAAAAGCACAAGAAAGATTGAGAGGTTGAGAGAAGAAAACCTTGAACTTTCGGCTCACAATGACCACTTAAGTGAACAAGTGGAAAGATTGAAGAGGAGAGAGGATAAGTTAATTGAGGAGTTAGACTTATCCAAGAGAAGTGAAGAAGGCTTGAAGAGGGAACTTGTAGAAGCTAAAGGGTCCTTGGCTAGGATAGATTCTAGCACCAAGAAGCTTGATCATTTACTTGGTGTTGGAAAGAGTCCAAGTGACAAGAGAGGTCTTGGGTATGAAGATGGCAAGAAATCTCAACCTCTAACAAGACAGTGTTTGTCAAGAGCTTGAAGAACTGAAGAAACTTCATTTGTGCAACCTCCTAAGAAGAAGTTAGAAATAGGACAAAGTTCTAATGCACAAGTGAAAATGGGGCCAAGAAGGAAATCTCAAGCTCAACCTCCTAAGGTTCCTCAAGCCAACACTCCTCCCAAATTGGCTCACAAAGGAAAGAGACCAATCATGCAACCTCAAGCTTGGAAGCAACCAAGACCGGTTCAACAACGAAGATGGATTGAACCCACATTATCCACAAAGACATGGACGTGCTCAAAGGCGAGGTATGATTCCTTTTTTCATTCCTATTTGTCACTTTTGTGGTTGTGATGGTCATATTAGACCAAATTGCTTTCAATATATTAAAATGTGTAGAAACAAAGCATGATTGAAAAGAGAAAGAATAGAGCCAAGATGCATGTTTCTAGGAATGAAAATATTGATTTGCATGATCCTAGAAATAGTAGAGCACATGTACCAAAGACCACTAAGAAAGCTAAAATTGTTGCTAAGTGGATTAGAAAGAATGAAATGTTTGCCATGTTGCACAAATAGCCTTGAAGGCAAATTCTTCTAATTTTTGGTACTTTGGATAGTGGGTGCTCTAGGCACATGACGGGAAACAAGAGTTTCTTCGAGACTCTTGTTATGGAGGAAGGTGGAAATGTCACTTTTGGTGATGGATCCAAAAGAAATGTTATAGGGAAAGGAACCATTTCCGTTCCCGGATTACCCTCCTTATCCAATGCTTTATTTGTTGATGGCTTGAAAGCCAATTTAATTAGCATTTCACATCTTAGTGATGAAGGATATTCCGTCTTGTTCTCTAAAGATTATTGCTCTATCCTTAAACCCGATGGACAAACCTTGTTGAAAGGGCATGAGATCTAGCGACAATTGCTATTGTCTTGAAGCTAGAATTGTATCTAATCATGTGTCCATGGATGAGCAAATTGAGTTGTGGCATGAAAGACTTGGCCACATGAACTTTAGGGATCTACGGACCCTTGGAAAGTTCAATTGTGTGCGTGGCCTCCCTAAGCTTGGGAAGAAAGCCAATGGTATTTGTGGACCTTGCCAACAAGGAAAGCAAACCAAAAGCATGCACAAAAAGGGTAAGTATCTCACCACCAAGGAGCCACTTGAGCTTCTCCACATGGACCTCATGGGTCCCATGCAAACCGAAAGTTTGGGTGGAAAGAGATACATTTTGTTTGTGTTGATGATTTCTCTAGATTTACATGGACATATTTTCTTAGAGAAAAATCCGAAACTTTTGATAAGTTTAAAATGCTTTGTACTAAATTGCAAAATGAAATGAATTCTAACATTAGAAAGCATTAAACGGATTAGAAGTGACCATGGGAGAGAATTTGAGAATGCCACCTTTGAAACCTTTTGTAATGGTTTAGGCATCTCCCATGAATTTTCTGCTCCTAGGACACCTCAACAAAATGGAGTTGTTGAGAGGAAGAATAGGGTCCTCCAAGAGATGGCCCGTGTGATGTTGCTTAGCAACAATGTCCCTAGGAACCTATGGGCCGAAGCCATTAACACGGCTTGCTATATAGGAAATAGAGTGTTCCTAAGGCCCGGTACTAGAAACACCTCCTATGAGTTATGGAAAGGCAAGAGGCCAAATGTTAGCTACTTCCACACTTTTGGAAGCAAATGCTACATTTTGAATGACCGTGATCAACTTGGCAAGTTTGATGCTAAGAGTGATGAGGGTATTTTTATTGGCTATGCCTTAAATAGTAGAGCCTATAGAGTTTTCAATTTAAAGACTCTAAGTGTTATGGAATCATCCAATGTCGTATTTGATGATACTAGGCTCAAGTCTAATGATCATGATGAGGAGGTTATTTTTAGTGATGATTCTCCTTTGGAGAGGTTGTGGTGTCGCCTAATGTTGGGACATCTAATGTCAACAATGATGCACACAACCTATTGATAGAGTTCCTCTCTTGGACTCTAAAGAACCCGCTCCATGGGTTAGGAAACTCCATGATAAAGAAGATATCATTGGAGAGGTAAATGAGGGTGTTAGGACTAGACGCCAACTTGCTAATCTTATTAGCTATACATGTTACACCTCTCAAATTGAACCCAAAAAGGTTGAAGAAGCCTTAAATGATGAATTTGGGTTCTTGCCATGCAAGAAGAGCTAAGCCAATTCGAAAGGAATGAGGTTTGGACTCTAGTTCCTAGGCCTAAGACCACTAATGTCATAGGCACCAAATGGATATTTAGGAACAAATCCGATGAGGATGGCAACATAGTGCGGAACAAGGCTAGACTTGTAGCACAAGGGTACTCTCAAATTGAGGGTATCGACTTTGAGGAGACTTTTGCTCCCGTTGCCCGCTTAGAGTCCATTAGGCTTCTCTTGTCCATCTCTTGTGTGCACAAGTTCAAATTGCACCAAATGGACGTCAAGAGTGCCTTCCTCAATGGCTTCTTGCAAGAGGAAGTGTTTGTTGAACAACCTAAGGGGTTTGTGGATGCACACCACCCCAATCATGTCTATCGCCTCAAGAAGGCACTTTATGGGTTGAAACAAGCACCGAGGGCTTGGTATGAGCGCCTCACTCAATTTCTTGTTGACAACAACTACACAAGAGGTAGTGTTGACAAGACACTATTCATCAAGAGAGACAATGATGAGCTTTTCATAGCTCAAATATATGTTGATGATATAGTTTTTGGCTCCACCAACAACACCAAAGTCCAACAATTTGTTGATGTCATGTCTCTTGAATTTGAGATGAGTCTTGTTGGTGAGCTTAGTTACTTCCTAGGTTTGCAAATTAGGCAAATGCATGATGGGATTTTCATACCCAAGCCAAATATGCTAAGAACCTAGTGAAGAAGTTTGGTTTAGAGAAAGCCAAACATTGTGATACACCCATGAGTACCACTTTGAAGCTAAGCAAGGATGCTAGTGGTAAAAGTGTGGAACAAACTCTATATCGTGGCATGATAGGTAGCTTGCTTTATTTGACCGCAAGTAGGCCCGATATATCTTTTAGTGTGGGTGTGTGTGCTAGGTACCAAGCGGATCCTAAGGAGTCCCACCTCTCTTCGTGAAGAGGATCATTCGCTATGTGAATGGGACATCCAACTATGGGATTTGGTACTCTTTTGACACTAATGCTAGTCTAGTTGGCTTTAGTGATGCGGATTGGGCAGGAAATTGTGATGATAGGAAGAGCACATCGGGCGGTTGCTTCTTTCTAGGCAACAACTTGGTGTCTTGGTTTTGCAAGAAGCAAAACTCGATTTCCTTGTCCACGGCCGAGGCCGAGTACATAGCCGCGGGGAGTGGATGCACACAACTCCTATGGATGAAGCAAATGCTAGTAGACTACGGATTCAACCAAGGTACTCTCACTCTCTTTTGTGATAACATGAGTGCTATTAATATTTCCAAGAATCCGGTTCAACATTCTAGAACTAAGCATATTGACATCCGCCATCACTTCATTAGAGAGCTTGTTGAAAATAAATGCATAGTACTTGAACATGTAGGTACTAATGATCAACTTGCGGACTTATTTACTAAACCCTTAGATGCTACTCGATTTAAAACTCTTAGTAGATCTATTGGGATATGTCTTGTGGAGTGATGTTCTATGATTGACCCCATATGGGGAACTCAAGCAAAGAGAGCTATTTTGCATTCATGTAACTTGCAAAAAATTTGAAATAACTTATGCCTCTTCTTTTGATTGCTTGAGTAAGCTTGGTTGTACATATGTATATATGCTTTCAAATTCTATAAGTGTGAACCTTGCTTGTCTACAATCCATGTCATATTTATGTTCAAACATGCATTTTTGGACTAGGAGATTTACATTAGGAAGTATGATGTGAATGACCTATAGTTATCTCCATGACATGATGATTCTTTAAATAACATGCTAATGCTAAATGAAAAGCATGAAATTCATACAACATGCTCACATGAAAAGCATGAATTGATGATTGCATATTCTTAAAAATGCAAAACTTGTGTGAAAGCTATGAGACTCTAAATGAATAAAGGATCTTGTATCCGTTCAAAGGAATTACATTCCAAATGTCTCTCTTTCTTTATTAGTTGAACATGGTTACTATCATACGGATATCTTATCCGGAAAAATCAAATAGGGTGCAAAGTCGCTCATGCCATGTTTCGCTTATAAAGTTGGATATAGTTGCTCTTAAATTGAAATCAATAATCTCTATATCCTTGCTTTTCCCATGACATTGGTGAAATTGGTTTGAATTCAAATTAGAAACCTTTGTCATTTGCTTTGCCAAATACCATTGTATTTTGGACTTGAATGCTATATGTCTTGTATGCAAAGCATGTTGGATTCACACATTTTCTCAAATAAATCTCCTTGTTTCTCTCAAATTAATTGAAGTGCATAAAGTGACTTATATGTATATGCATATCTTGCATGCTTCTATCTCTCGTTGCTTTGAGTGACCCGGTTGGGGACTACTCCTTTGCCTATATCATGACAAAAAGGGGGAGTAGGAAATGGTAAGGGGAGTTGCAAAATATAGAAGCTTTTGTGCATTTTGGGGAGAACATACATTGAGGGGGAGTAACCCTTTGAGGGGGAGCATTGCATTTATCATTCATTGCATACATTTGCTAATGTTGTGCCTAAATTCTAAAAATGCAAATGCTTGGATATTGTTCTCACATGATTAATCTCACACTTTACTTGTATTGGAAATGCTAGAAACTTTATTTTCAGGGCTTGATTGTTCTACAAGAGATTGAAGACTTGAAGTTTTTACTTTCTTATCTCTTGTAATGTAGATAATCATTGTAGTCCCGTAGTTTCTAATTCTATGTGAGGAATCTATGTGAGTGGTGGTTTTGTCACGAAATAGCCAAAGGGGGAGATTGTTAGGATTCCCGTTGTGTTTAATTGGCTTATTTCGTGATCAAACCACATGTGGGGATGCTTTGTAAGGGTAGCTTAGATGTTGTGTTATTGCTTAGGCCCTTTGAAGACCTCACTATTGACAAGCACCAAAGGTAATATTCTAAGTGCTTACTTGTCTTGAAGAGATAGATGCACACACTCACAACTCATGCATATGTTTAATCCTTATATGTTGAGTGTCTTTTATGTGTGCCTTAATGCTCATTAACATCTCTTCTTGCATGTTAGTTTGATTGCATCTTGCATATCCAATTGCCTTGTCATGCTTAGACTTAGGATTGCATTTTTGCACTGGGCGCCCCCAAAAGCGCTGTACAGAAGCGCTGTACGAACAGCGCCCATTGAGCGCTGTTCAGACCTGATCGATTTAATCGGTCGCTGTTGGGTCGCTGTTGGGGCGCTGTACGTGGCGCTGTACACAGCGCTGTACGAACAGCGCCACTCTGTTTCCTCGTGAAAACAGAGCAAGGGCGCTGTACAGGCGCTGTACAAGGGCGCCCTACGTACAGCGCCCAAGGCAAATAGTGGGCAAACTTATCAAAACGACCACACTTTGTTTGGCCCCCTATATATATGCCACTTTGACTTTAGGTCAATCACAAGAGTTCATATTCAGATTTCATACTTAGGATATTTTTCAAAGAGAAGAAAAATTCCAAGAACTCATTTTTAATTACTCAAACACCTTTTCCATGATCATCAATCATCATCTAGCATCATCTTAGATCATCTAGATGACATCTTGCATGGATTCTTCATCATACTTTGCTTGGTAACCTTTTCACTAATATCTTACATATTTTGTGTTTCTCTTATCTAGCAATCTCAATTTAATTACTTGTATGTGATTTTATATTTGTTGAATACAAGATTGAGATTAGTATGATGTATGTTTGAGAAGTTGTATTGTGCTAGCATATTAGGTTTTTGTGCTTGATATTGATTAGCTAAACTAATTGACATGTCATTTAGTTTTGATATCTAGGATTGCTCTTAATTGCATATTAATCATCTTAGATAAGCATATAGGGTTTCCCTTGCTCTATGTTGCATTTTGGATATTTTCATATATTCACTTAGGGTTGTATTCTCTTCAAGAGAAGCTAAGTCTTGTGTGTAGCAATCGGGATTAGGTTGCTTAGATCGCAAGCAAATTGGACTAGGTTCACTCATACCGGGATTAGGTAGGTGTGTGATTACTTCCGGGATTAGGTTGTAATCGTTTGCACATTTAGTGGATTCGAGGTTCGAGTGTGGCTTACTTACATAGCCCGTGGTTTTTCCCGTGAGGGTTTCCACGTAAAAATTCAAGTGTTATTTTAATTTCCGCACCATATTACACTTGCTTGTTTATATTATCTTGAGGGTAATTTCGTAATTTTGACTAACACGAAAAATTGGGTAAAAAGCGTAAAATCTATTCACCCCCCCTCTAGATAGTTATACACACCGTGGTATATTTAGTTCATCACTTTCTTATGCATAGTAGAGTGAGGCACAACACAAGATTTAGCAAGCAAGTCATCAACAACATTCTTCACAACATGCTTTTCCAAGGTCTTCCTAGGTCTATTTCTATATCCATACATGGATGATGCCTAGGTCCATTCAAAGACATATCATGAAAAGCATTATCAAGTTTGAATTTCCGAATATACTCAAAACACTTAGGTCGAATATGTCCTATCATATTGCAATGATGACAAATAGGAATAAATTTGAGAGATTTACCATTTGCATTTGCTTCCATAGCTTTTGGCCTTCTCATAATTTTTCCTCTTGGTGTGCAACCCTTGATGCTCCACCTTACATTTGAGGTTGGTTATCCTTGATGTTGAACTTGTTGTGAACTTCCATTGAAATCCTTGATGATGAAGAGGCACTCTGGTAGCTTCATAGCTTTACCTGAGAGAGGTACCTACTTTGTTTCAATGCTTGCTTTGACAAAAGTAGATTTGTTAGATGAAAGAGTCTCATTCTCATTGATATAACCCAAACCTCTTTTGTCACATGGATATTTTCCACTTTTATGAGGGTTTCACTTTGTTAGAGCTAGATGACACTTGCTAATCACCATATTAGCCTCATCAAGTTTCTCACAAAGCACTAATTTTAATGGATATTTTTTAGCTATGGTCATCACTAAACATAACATCTTTACGTGATTTATCTAGCCAATTGTTCATACTTTTTCTCTTGAGTTAAGTGCTCACTAATTTGGACTTTAAGCACTTTTATAGCCTTTTAGCACTAAACAAGAGAAATATCTTGCTCAATTTTTCGCTTCAGATGCCAAGTCTATCATTGCATCTTTTAGATTCAATCTAGACTTAGGATCTTGTCTTTAGTCATTGATTTCTTTGAGCCAAGATCAGATCTTCTAGCTTCTTGTTGAGGGACATAGTGACTTTGGATAAACGTTCATTTCAAAAGTAAGATTCATTGATTTTTTTCTCATATAAGTCAATGGTTCAAAAAGAAGCCACATAGGAATACACTTCCTTAATCATGATTATCACAAACAAAACACAAAACACGAAAGAGAAGGATCTATCTAAGGCGTCTAGACACCCGCTTTGATACTAAGGGGGGGGGGGGGGGGGGGGGGTGAATAGGTATAGACTAAATTCTTCCAATATTAAAAATAACATGGAATATAACAAAGAAAATGCATACTTGATTAGATTTAACAAATGAATTGATTTCACTAATACAAGTTAATCAATTTACAAGATATGCAATCAATGTAAGATATGGAAGATAAAAAGTAAAACAAAAATGAACACAAGTATTTTTCGTGGTAAAACCTTAAAGAGGAAACATCCACGGGTTGATACCACAACCACCGGCAAAGCAATACACTATGTGAAAAATGACTTACACACTCAGCTACAACTCATGATATCCACTCAAGCTATCAACCTAATATACCCTCGGGCTAGTGAATCACCAAGCCTACTTCCTATCGAGATGTGTCCTATACATCTAGAAAGCAACTTCCTATCCAAGACGCTCACGTCTCTAGGAAGATTTCTGCTTGCCTATCCGGATCCCGACCCGAGACAATCTCCTTGCTTGATTATCCGAGTCCTCCCAACTCTAATCAAGACTTCTTTGCTCTATACACAAGCTTCATTCACTTGATAGAGACCAACCTAATGCAAGGCTATGATCTAAGTGATGCAAATGATGCAAACACAATCAAATTAGCTAGATGATCAATCAAGCTAAATGTACATGTTCAATGATAATCTAGAATATGCTTCAACAAACAATCACAAAAGTATCTAGAAATCAGACTGGTAAATCAATAAGAACAAGGTATGAATATTCAATATACACTAAAACCTAGTCTTAGATCATGAAATTAAACTAGAAATAACATGAGGCACATCATATATACGTTTTCTAGAATCAATTTCAAGTTGAATCAAGTTTAGCAAATATAGTTCAAGAGAAATCACAAAGCTAAAAACTCAATTAACAAATGATCAAAACCCCTAGCATATGATCTAAAATCCTTCTTAACAATTTCATCAATCAAATAGTGAATAAAAGAGATGATCAAAGATGAAATGAAAAGAAGAAGTTGAAATACAAACTTGACCACGTACTGAAAATCAGACCATTGGGAAAAATGATGAAGTCAGCTGCCTTTGGAAATGCTTGGGGTTTGTAGCTTCATCAAACCCAACAATTTGGTTTTGGATCAATCAATTTCGAGTTCGTATGAGAAAGTTATGATCAAACACTAAAACTAAAATGTGAAGAATTTCTGCAGAAAATTTCTTTGAAAGGTTTCTTTCAAGTTCTATGTTTGGAGGGAAGGAAAGGTGTTTAAATGGAGGAGAGAGAGAGAGGATTTTTGTACAACAAAAGAGGCCACCTCAGCCAAGTCACGTGTGGGGCGCTTGGGCACACGGGAACCAGAGAGGTGCTCTGGCCGTGGGTCCCACGGCTCACACGCGGCTTGGCCAAGCTTGGCCACTTGACCTCGCTTGCTCTCCTGCGCACCCTCACGTTCTTCAGCCGTATCTTGGGCATCCAAACTCCGATTTTGAATATATTTTTGGGATTACGAACCGTGACTCCTCAAGCATGACAAACGACTAAGAAACTTTGACAAAAGGTGAGAAAATCATCTCGAAAAACGACGATGAAGTCAACTAACGAAGATAATGCAAAGTAGCCTAGCTAAGTCGTTTGGACTCGAAACCTTATGAATGTGTATCCAAAATGACCGGAACTCAATAAGGAATCAATAGAAATATTCAAGTCCAAAAATACAAAAACATAAATAAACAAACACAAATTCACACAGCATGCCATATCAAGAGATAGTTACAAAGCATGCAATTCTACAATGTTTGTCTATAAGAGGACCAATGCATGTGCATACTAAGAAGTGTGTGAATGTGTTATACCAATGTTTGAACTATGATGCAGAGACACACATGTATGAATTGTGTGTGTGTGCACTAACGCCTTGCAAGAGGATAGAAGTCGAAGTATACCTTGAAGCTTTCACCTCTTGAAGACGACATTGTACTAGACGTTGCTCTTCACCTTTTAAGCTTCTTTCTTCCAAGAACATCCTAAGCAAAACTAATACAAAATATAGAGTGCTTTGCAATGGAATCAATAAACCTTACAATATGGCTCATGAGGGAGGTCGGTTGAAGTTGGGTTAGACAGTCTCGACAATAGGGGCTTTAATGGCTAGATGGTGATGACGGAGAGAGGGGTGGTCGCCATGCAGGGGGGGTTTGAAATGGGCTCTATGTGGGGAAACATGTGGGTAACAGTAACAAGAATGATCGTGAGCGGAGTGAAGACAATGGGTTGATAGAGCAAATAAGACCAAGACTTTAGTTGAGGGGGGGTGGTTTCAAGCACTCAAACATCAGCGGCCAGGTCTCAACCGATCAATAGACATAATGAAAAACTAGTGTGGAATGCCCGGGGGTTGGGTAGTGCTCGAGCTTATAGTGTTCTACTGAAATTAAATAGAAGCATATTCCAGATATTATGTTTTGATTGAAACGAAAGCGAATCATGTTTCTTGGAGAATTTATGAATAAGTTAGGGTTGTGGGAAAATTGGTTGTTGATAGTGTTGGTCGTAGTGGAGGTTTGTGTCTTTTTAGACAGATAAGGTGGCTGTAGTTTGATGTCACGTTTCATATTGACGTTCGGGTTACTTCCACGGCTCAATGACTTGGTGTTTCATAGGATTACAAGCATCGGAAGTACACAAAGAAACCATTACGTTGTTTGCATGGGTGTTTCGGTTCCATGGTTATGTATGAGGGACTTCAACAAGATATTGTCAGAAGATGAGAAGCAATAGGGTCAGAACCAATCTCATCGGGGGTTATAAAGGATTTTCGGGAGGTCTTAGATTGCTGTGGTCTAGAAGATAGGCTTTGTGGTCCAAAATGTACGTGGTGTAACAAACGAGATGGTTGGGGATTGTCCAAGAACGAATAGATAGGGGTGTTATGTTCGACTAGAGTCAGCTCTCCTTGAATTCTAGGATCATCATTTGGACTACTGGTATTCGGTTTACTGCCCTCTACTGGTTGAGATCTGAATACAACTAATCTTAAGCTGAGATGTGTATGGGTAGGAGACGCCATTTCCGTTTTGAAGCTTGTTAAGAGATCAGGATGACTGCAGTGAATTGGTGGCAAGTAAACTACAGCTTTATAAGCAGGGTGGTGCAATGACTGCGATGGTGGCTATAATTAGTGACTGTGGGCATCACTTTCTAGGTGAATACTAGTAACATGCTAGGCTTGCGAAATGCGATTGCGGCAAAGAGGCGGGAGCTTCATCAAGTTTTTCTTCTTTGCATCAGGGATGTGGTAGGCTATTAAAAAAATGACGGTCAGTTGGATAAGTTGTTAGTAGAGGAGGAATAGTACTATAAACAATAGTCCTGAATTGAGTGGTTAAGAGGTGGTGATCAGAATACAAAATTCTTTCACGGTAAGGCTTTGGCTAGAAAGGCTCGAAATTGCATTACTGGTGATGAGAATGGGGTGTGGTGTGTAGATAAAAGTGGTGTGCATGGGATTATTAATCGGTATTTTACAAATTGTGTTTCGAGCCGAGAGTAGACAGATGTTGTGGATGCCATAGAGTCTTTTCTTTTATGAACCGTGACTATCACAACATTCTAGTGACTCCTTTGGACGCTGCTTATTCTATAGAGGAGGTTGACTAGCAGTTTTTGACATGCAACCGAAGCTTCGGGCCCGAATTGACTCCCAACTCTTTTTTATCAAAAAAATTGGGATCCAAGTGGATCCAAGTGATGACTGCTTGTCTTAAATGTTTGAATGAAGAGGGAGAGTCTAACTATCAATGACAGTTATAACTCTAATTCCTAAATTTTGAAGTCTAAATGTATTACAGATTTCCGACCGATAAGCCTATGTAATGTAATTATAAAAATTGTAGCTAAGGCTTTGGCAAACCATATCTGTCTGGTACTTGGAGAGGTTATCTCAAAGTTCAGAGCGCCTTTATCCCAAGATGTCTAATTTTCGATAACGTAATTATAAGGTTGAGTGCCTCTACTATGTCAGAACTAGGGTGTTGAATGTGTAGGATTATGCTCAATAGCAAGAGTGTAATGTTGTAATTGACAATCTTTTTTATATTAATAAAGTGATTTTGGTTTAACAAATCTTATAGCATTTATAGTTTAATATTATAATTGTCAAAGTAAATAATCATAAGGTCTAAAGACTATGAGAAAGAAGAATTTCGTTACATATGGATATGTATGTGGGTAGAACAATCTTTAGTTAGTCTTGAATAACGTTCACAACTTAAGTTAAAGGTTGGGCACCTTATCTGTTAAAGTTGTAGAATTCTTTTGCTAGCATTTGAGTGGGATCAAATGAGATATGATGAGTCTAAAATCATCGGAGTGTCTTCGAGTAAAGAATCTAGTGCACTAGGGCATTGAACTGGATCACAATGAAAAGCTTTATCTAGAACCGTCAATAGATAATAGTCTTTTCATTATCAGGACAATCGGAGGAGGTCTATCTTAATCCTGAGATAATGATGGATTATGGTTGCAAGTGATATCATTTGAGGTTATCAATGAGTACGATATAGCATAGTCTATCCTCGATAGTTTGGTGATATCATTTGTTAATCGATAGAGGACTTCATTTATAGATATGGACATCATGGCTCCATTTATTAAATGAGGTATATATCATCATATGGATGTTTTGAGGTAATTGGATATTAAATCTCAACGTTGAGTTTTCGATAGTGACTATTGAAAACATGGCTTCTGGACAAGTCAAATATCCAAGTTCAAAACGTGGTCATATGAGTAAACATGGTAACTTGGAGAGTAATAGCGCGGTCTATGAACTCTTGGCGATTACTGTATTAATCACGAGGATACACTATCTCCAACATGATTGTCTGGTATGAATGAGGAACATCTTCTTATTCTATCTTTATTTAAGAGTTCAATTGTAGCATTTAGTGGAATGAGTTAAAATTAGGATCGGACCTAAGTGAATCGTGATTGTGATTAGGTTATGTCTATGAAGCTTAAATATAGATAGCTCGCCAAGATCCTAATCCACACAGACTTGCATGGATCACTTGATATATTCTACGGACCAATTTATGGGTCCATTTAGAATTGCATTTAATGTATTAAGAATATAATTGCACAATTATTATTAATGGCTGTCAATATATTATATATTAATGAAAGGCATGTCGGCTGTTTCTTTTAGTAAGAATGGGTCTGGTCACATGTGGGCTTTTATTTAAAGTCCAATGGATTAATGAAATAAGAAAATAATATATGGCCCATTTATATAAGTGGGGCGGCAAGGTGAATATATTAACCTAATATATTATTTTGTTTCATTGTTTAATTAAATAAGAATTAATTAATTTATTAATTAATTGTTTAATTAAGAAACAAATCTTTTTTTGATTAGGAAATATATTTCCTAAAGTTATACTATTGGTAGTAGTATACTAAAGTAAAAGACTTGTTTGATAAGAAAATAAATAATTAATTTTATTTATTTAATCAAATAAGAAGTCTTTTTATTTAGTCAATAAAAGAATAAAAATACTTATGAGTTGGATTAGGGTTTGAAGTCTAAAGGTTGATGGATATTAGGGTGCAACACAAACGCTTTTTGGTATGGGATTTGCGGCAACCCTAGGGCCATTATAGGAAGATTTCGGCAGCCCTAAATCAAAAAGGAAGCAAAATTCGGCCACCCTATATATTTCATATGATAGGGATCGACCACCTCTAATGGTTGATGGATTCAATTTTCTTCTTCTTCTAAACTCATAGACAAGTATTTGATTATTCTACTAAGACGTAAAAAAAAGAGAGAAGAGATTATTCTTTTGATGGTACACTAATTGCTTGTTCATCAATAAGCTTGTGTGTACAACATCGAATTAGGTTCACGCGAGTTTCGATCATTAGATTGAGAACTCAAAAGTGACCGGAATAATCTTTGTATTCTTTTGATTGTTTTGTGACTAACAAAAGAAAAAGAAAAGTTTGTTTGTCCATTCTCAGGTTTGCAATTCAAAGAAAAGGGAGACCACGCTCCTAGGTGATTCACGTTCGTGCTAGGATTGAAGATCTTGCGGATTACCATCGACGTAAGTCAATCGGATCACGCGACAAAAGGTATTCTTCTTTTGTTGGTTTATATGTATGCTTAATTAATTAAAGGGTTAAGGTTCATAAAAAGGAAAAATTTTAAAACTATACTAAATCTATTTTTAGTCTCGCTTCCGCTGCGTGTACTACGGTATTTTTCCCTACAGAATGAGGGCTCTTTAGATCTTACGCTAGATATGGCGAAAGCTTATGATCGTGTGGAGTGGGGCTTTTTGAGGAAAATGATGAATAAGCTTGGTTTCTCTAATCTTTGTGTTAATCAAGTTATAGGGTGTGTGTCGTCAGTCTCATTTTCTTTTCTGGTGAATAGGGAAATCTGTGTCTCAATTAAACAGTCTCGGGGCCTTTGACAAGGTGATCCACTTTTGCCATATCTTTTCTTAATGTGTGTGGAAGGTCTTTCTAGTATGATTCATGATGCTATTGATAGGGGTGAGTATTCGGGGTTGACGTGCAGTAGAATAGGTCATGTTATTTCCTATATGTTTTTTGTGAATGATAGCCTCATCTTTCTAAGGCTTCCGAGACAAATTGTTTGGCGATTTTGCAAATTTTAGATGACTATTTGAGGGCTTCAAAGCAGTTTGTTATCTATGACAAGTTTACGATGTGTGTTAGTAAGGCTGTCTCTAAAGCAAATGGGGGGTCAGTTAGCGGCAGTTATTGGAGTTCGTAAGGTTCGCTGCCATGAGCGGTATCTAGGACTCCCTAATTTTGCACGTAGAAATAAGAGGAAGTTATTCAATTTCATTAAAGATTGAGTGTTGAGCAAATAAAGGGGTGGTAGTCAAGGCTTCTGTCAGTTGGATGAAAAGAGACTTTGACCAAATCTATGTTGCAATCTATCCCGGCTTATACAATGAGTTTGTTTTGTATTCTAAAAGGGCTTATTAGAGAGCTGCATCCTTTGTGTTCCAGGGTTTGGTGGGATAGTTTGGAGAATTCTAGAAAAGTCATTTGGCCTCTTGGTCAAAAATGTGTTCGAGCAAAGGGTCATGGGGACTTGGTTTCCGAGATTTGAATACATTCAATAGGGCTCTCCTTGCAAAGCAATGCTGGAGGCTAGTAAGGAACCCAAATTCTCTGGCGGCACAGGTTCTTAAAGGGCATTACTATCTTACAACCACCTTTCTCAGGGCTAATTCGAAGCAAAGGGAGTCTTTAATTTGGAAAGGTTTGTGTTGGGGTCGTGGCCTGATTGAAGAGGGATCTTGGTGGATGATAGGGATGGGGTCTTCAGTTCGGATGGTGGCTCCCACGTCTAACCATGTTTCAGGTGATTACTCCATGTCGTCGAGCTGATTTATACCTTGTACTCCAACTTAAAACAAATTCGGGAGGATGGAATGTTCCGCTAATTCCAGAGAATTTTCAATGATGATGCAAATATTATCCGTTCCATTTCGTGTAGCTCTTCACGGACAAATGACACTTTGGCTTGGCATTATACTAATAATGGTGAGTATACTGTTAGAAGTGGGTATCATTTGGGAATGCTTTGTTATCTACTCATGGTACCTTTGGTAGTTCTCGTACTTCTAGTTTGCAAGTTGTGGAATCGTGGTGGAGGATGCTGTGGAGAATTAAGGTGCTGCCTAAGATAAAGATCTTCATGTGGAAAGCTTGCCATCATTGTTTTCCAACTAAGGTAAATTTATCTAAGCGTGGTGTCTCAGTTGATGGTGTTTGTCCTGTTTGTTTGCATTATAATGAAACTACAACCCATGCTGTTTGGGGATGCGGTGGGCTAAAGATGGTGTGCTCAAATTGCTAGTTTATGAAGGGGATTTGGTGGGATCAAAATGTTGATTTTCTCGAGCTTTTTAGTTTTTATATTAGATGGCAAGATGGGAATTTGGCTTTGTTGTGTATAATTTTCTAGAGAGTGCGGTATTTAAGAAACTAGCTGGTTCATTGTAACAAAAAGTATAATATGGATGATGTGATGAGCTGTTCAAGTGACTTTTTGGCGGATTATAAGGAGGCAAATAAAACTGAGCATGCATGCGATATTTCAACCCAGCCGATACTAATACAGTGGTGTGCTCTAACATAGAATTGGTACAAAATTAATGTAGATGCTTCGTTGCAAGTGGAGTAGAATTGTATGGGTGTGGGTATGGTTATCAGAAACCATCAAGGCTTCGTAATGGCTGCTAGCGCTCAACGTGTGGATGCTCGCTACATGCCTTAGATTGCGAAAGTGTTGGCGATCCTTCAAGGTATTGAGTCCGCTAGAGATATTAGTTAGGTTTCAGTAGTGATTGAATCAGATGCTCTTGGGGTAGTTAAGTTGGTGAATGAGAATGACTTTCTGATGGTTGATATTGGACTTATTTTGTGTGATATTCACTAGCTTTTGAGTAGTGTTCCTATTGAGTATGTTTTATATATTCTAGAAAGGCAAACGTGGTTACTCATTCTCTTGTGAAAATGGATTTGATAATTACAGAAGACTGTTTTTGGATTGAAGATTATCCTCCAAGTATGGAGATGTGTATCCTAGAAGATCTTTCAGGGTAATTACTATTTCTTGTTTTAATAAAGATATCCTCCAAGTATGGAGAAGTGTATCCTGGAGGATCTTCCAGGCTAATTACTGTTTCTTGTTTTAATAAAGATCCCTTCTTCAATATATATATATATATATATATATATATATACAGTCTTTCTATTGTCAGTTCGTCTTGACAATAAATATATCAGGACGAAGAATGGACCACAGATTATAGAGAAGTTTTGACAAGGCATAACACTTTAAGTCAAAGTATGTAAATCTAGTGATCCACATTCTTCGTCCTATATATTTGAAACAAATAACGGTGTGTATAAAACTATCTAGAGGGGGGTGAATAGATTTTAATCGTATTATACCAATTTTCGCGTTTAGTCAAATTTACAAAAATGCCCCAAACTAGACAATAAATAATCAGAGTGTAATATGGTGCGGAATATAAACGACACTTGATTTTACGTGGAAACCCTCACGGAAAACCACGGGCTGGTAAGTGTGCCACACTCGAACCTTGAATCCACTAATTGTGATAACGTATACAAACCTAATCCAGGTTTGACGGCCTAATCCGACCAATATCCCGTACCACTACCTGTAGGCCTGTAAAAGTGGACCTAGTCCAATTTGCCATGTGACCACCTAATCCCGGTGTCCGACCTAATCCCGGTCTACACAAGACTACTTCTCTGAAGAGATCAAACACCCTATGTGAATATGCAATGAATATTCAAAGAGCAAATAAAGCTAGGGAACCTTAGATGCTTATTTAGGATTATATGATGACAATAAAATCAATCATAGATATCAAAATAGCTATATGACATGGCATACAACTTTAGATAAGTAAAGGATAACCAATCCTAGATACAAAGCTATCACAAATAACCCACAAACATTCAAAAGATTAACTAGTTGATTAAAAAAACAATCTATCAACCTAGTTATACAATAAATCACACAAGAATGTTATGGCATAGCTTTTAGGCAATAATGACCTAATCAATTAAGCTATCAAAAAATAATCTCAATCATATAATGCGATTAATTAGCTAGATATAAAATATGCATAAAAACCTAGCTAACATAAATAACCCAATCAACACATAATCTCAATCAAGTATGTAGAAATTACTCAAAAAACATACAAGTGATAAAAGAGATAAATTGATAAGTAAAAAACAACTAATTATGTAAGATAAAAGTGTTCAACAAATCATACCAGTGTGTTGAAGAAGACCATACATTAGCACATGCTAGATGAACTTAGATGATGCCTAGATGATGATTTGTGCATGGGGAATGGGTTTAGAGAGATAAAGATGTAATCTTTAAGCTTTTCTCTCAAGTGTCTCTTTCTCTCTCAAGAAATGAGGAGCCTCTCTCTCTAGGGTTGATTTTGGGCTCACTCTCAAATAATGAGAAAGATATGTATTTAATGCCCAAGTGAAACTATGTCGTTTTGGAAGAAATAGAAAAAATATGGGCATTTTCGCGGTACTCGCGTCAATGCGCGACTCAATATTCGAGCGCTTCGAAACATGACCAAACGGAATCGAAACTTTTCATATGATATACGTTGGAAAGGTATGGATATCGAATTTATATTCGTTTTTACAGAATTTATTTTGATATCTGTAGAAAAATATATGGTCAATTGAGTGGACCAAAGGTCAGAAACGGACAACAACAGAGTGCCCTGTTTTGGTTGTAACTTTGGAGATTTAAAACCAATCCAAACGGTCATGAAATTTTACGAATAATATACGTTGGAAAGGTATGGGTGTCTAGTTTGTACAGAAATTTTCAAAACTCATTTTGAAGCTTTGTATAAAAAGTTATGGTCACAAGACCATACAAAGATCAGTTTTGAAACACTTGAAACATTGAAATCCAATCTTTTGAAACTAGACACCTTATCCAAATCAAACCAAACAAAACTACCACTTATCAAGAGAAGAATGAGACCTTCTCAAGTGGTCAACCATCGCGCTAAGACATGCACACCATCGTGCAAGCGCGGACGTTTCCGATCACAAACGGAAACGAATTACACACACTTAAGAGTAATCTGAAGTGCAGTGTGGGGTATTGAATGCATCCAAATGCCTAACATGTCATGGCATTATCATTGAACAAGATGCACTCAATTCAAATATGCATGAATAAAATTCATGACTTTGCATCCTAATGCCTAAACATGTCATGGCATTTCAATAAACTAGATGCAATTAAATAAACATGCATGAAGAGATATTCAACAATATGAATGCACACATATGAAAACAACAACTATAAGAATAACATTTATGCATGAGTTGTGGCAACTAGATCTCTTCAAAGCACATAAGCACTAGAAATTTACCTTTTGTGCTTATCAAGATGAGGTCTTGAAAGGGCCTTGAGCTTGAATACCAATACCTAAGCTACCTTACAATAAACCCACATGTGTTTGTCCACGAAACAAGCCAATCAATAAATGGGAATCCTTACAATATTTATGTCAGGACGAACTGATAATAGAAAATCTGTTTATATATATATATATACGAAAATTATCTATCAGTGCGCACTGATAGAATTATATAGGACATTGAATGTGAGCCACTCGTTTACATACTTTGACTTGGTATGATGCACTTG
Source organism: Acer saccharum (assembly GCA_030490815.1). NCBI lineage: Eukaryota > Viridiplantae > Streptophyta > Magnoliopsida > Sapindales > Sapindaceae > Acer > Acer saccharum. The sequence goes on from CM059871.1 coordinate 11,847,768, forward strand.
TCAAATCACTGTGTAGGATTCCCGTTTGTTGATTGGCTTATTTGTGGGCAAACCACAAGTTGGGGTTTGGTGTAAGGGTAGTCTAAGTGATTTGTTGAAGATCAAAGACCCTTCCAAGACCTCAAGAGGACAAGCACCAAAGGTATATCTAGTGCTTACTTTGCCTTGAAGAGATAAGTTGCACACACACAACATGCATAACTCTATCTGAATGTTATGTTTATATTTGTGTGCATTGTGCTTTATTGATTATTCAATATCTCTTCTGCATTTAATTGATTGCATCTGTTCTCTTGTTCTATGAAATGCCATGACATGATAGGCATTATGATGCATTCAATACCCACACGTGCACTTCATGTATGTTAGTCTTAAGTGGTGTAATTCGTTTCCGTTTGTGTGATCGGAAACGTCTGCGCTTGCACGATGGTGTGCATGTCTTAGCGTGATGGTTGACCACTTGAGAAGGTATCATTCTTCTCTTGGATAAGTGTTAGATTTGGTTGGGTTGATGGAGTAAGGTGTCTAGTTTCAAAAGATTGGATTTCAATGTTTTAAGTGTTTTCAAAACTGACCTTTGCATGGTCGGGTGACCATAAATTTTTACACAAAGCTTCAAAATGAGTTTTGAAAATTTCTGTACAAACTAGACACCAGACCTTTCCAACGGTATATTATTCGTAATAATTCATGACCGTTGGATTGGTTTTGAAATTTCCAAAGTGACCACTAAAACAGGGCATCACAGCTGTTATCCGAATAGGACCTTTGATCACTCAAATGACCATAACTTTTCTACAGTTATCCAAATCATGTTTGTTAATTGGAGTAGAAAGTAGACTTCCATAGTTCCAACGGTATATTATATGAAGGTTTCGATGTCGTTGGTCATGGTTGAGTCGCTTGAAAATCAAGCTTCGTGCTGTGACGCTTCGCCGCGGTTTCAGTGCGCGGTTTGTGCAACGCGGCGTCGAGCCACAGAGCAACTGCGATAGTGTGATTCAGGGGCAAAATTGTCTTTCCACTACCCTGTTCTTGATGTCTATAAATATCACACTTTATCATTATAGAAAGTTCTTTTACTCTTAAGAACCCTAAACTTCAAAGATAGAGTTTTGAGAGAAAATCAAATCAAGAACTCACCTGAACCACTCAAATCAAACCCTTTTGCATCAAATTTCATATTGCATCTCCTATGTCTATATAGAGTGCATCCATGTATGGGTTTGCATCATCCAACTTGCTTGGTAGAGTTTGATAATTTCATCTTATTTAGTATTTTAAATACCAAGCCATCTCTTTTAAATTACTTGTGTTTAGATCCTATGTAAATACAAGAAAAGAGATTAATTGTGATGAATTAATGGAGTGTTGTTTTGATAGATATCTAGGTTTTATAATCTATGATTATCTATGCTTTGACATGTCATTTAGCAATTGAGATCTAGGGTTGATTTACATTTGAATATATCATCATCCTAGATAAGCATCTAGGTTCCCTAGCCTTGTTTGTTAATTGAATATTCATACATAGTCACATAGGGTTGTGCATCTCTTTTGAGAGATTGAAGTCTTGGTCTAGGGTTGCTATAGGCCGAGGGTAGTAGTGGTGGGTTACAGACGGGATTAGGCTGTAAAACATCATTACAAGTAGTGACTGCGAGGATCGAGCAAATTGGAATAGGGTTGCTAAAAGGCCCGCTGGGTAGAAGTGAGGGGTTACAGACTGGAGGTTAGACGAGTCTACATAGTACAGTTTAAACTTCATTTCAATTAGTGATTCGAAGTTCCGAGTGTGGCACACTAAACAGCCCGTGTTTTTTCCAGTGGTGGGTTTCCACGAAACATAAGTGTCATTATTATTTCGCTCTATTACACTTGTATGTAGTTTGACTTGCTAGGGGTATTTCGTAAAATTGAAGCATGCGAAAATTGGGTAATAATTAGCTAAAATCTATTCACCCCCCCTTAGCTTTATATTAAACACGCTTGAGTATTTAATTACTACACACTGTTATAAATGAGTGGCTCACATTCAATATCATGATAAAAGTATATCAGATGCACTGATAGGAGCGGGACTGTATATTATATATATAATCATGATTCGTGATAAATCTCTAATTGGATCTTGTATTGATTTTAGAAAAACAAAACTCATAATTAACTTTAATGGCCAGCAACTTAATAATAAAACGAGATGAGGTTGATCGGTTTTAAATCTCTCACACCTGCACTATGAGGTTGCGGGTTCAAGTTCCCCCCCTAAAAAAAAAAACCCCAAATTTATGTATAATGTAATACTTTCAAAAAAAATAAAAAATAATACAATATTATTAATAATAACATAATAACATTTTGATTATTAAAATAATTATTAAATATATATATATAGATATATATATTATATAAATTAAATAAATAAAAGGGTTCCAACATTGCCACCCAGTAGGGGACAAATACTTTAATTAAAATAATCAAATTACTGTGGAAAACCCAGTTTACTCATTATATTGCAACTATATTCGTTATCCTAAAAAAAAAATAATAATAAAAAAAACATTCTTTTTGTTAAAAAAAAAAAAAAAAAAAAAAACTTAGGATAAACCGTAATTAAACTCTTATTCTATTTCAAATATCAACATTCCATAATTATATGATTATCATATAACAAATAACAAGCCAAAATCAATTCAATAAGCTCAAATCAATGCCAAGTGATTGTGTAGAGGAACAAAGATGAAAGAAACATTTCAGCCAAGGGTAATATCCCTTTACAATGTCCTGAAGAAGATTAACACATTATCACTCCCTATCCACTCCAACGGGAAAAGGATAATTGCACTAACGTCCCCTAAGTTTAGGCATAATTGCAAGCATATGGAATTTTTACGCAAATTGCACAAACGTCCTCTAGTTAGTTGACTTATAACTATAACCGTTGACCACATTTTAACTTACAATACTAAAGTGCCCCTAGTTACCTATTTTATTATTAAATTAATAATTAAAAAATGAAACGAAAAGAGATGGAAAAAAAAAACAAAAAAAACAAAATCAATCATTTTTTTTTTCTCTTCATTTTCTCAACCCCCAAACATAATCCAAAAATAAACTTAACAAACAAAACCAAAACTCAATCCCACAAATCAAAACCAAAACTAACAAGCAATTCCACAACCAGTTAACCACATTTAAGATATATATTATATATAATATATATATATAATATATAACTTCATGGTGAATTTTAACTTTCTAGGTGAAGTTCAATTTTTTTTTTTTTTTTTTTTTTTTTAAAGGGATGTGGTTAACTAGTTGTGGAATTGATGGATTTTGTTTTTATTTGGGATTTGATTTTTGGTATTGTTGAGGTTGGTTTTGTTTTTGTTGTTAAGTTTATTTTTAGGTTGTATTGGGGGTTGAGAAAATGAAAGAGAAAAAATGATTGGGTTTTTTTTTTTTTTTTTTTTTTGTTTTGTGTTTTTTTTTCTTTGTTTTTTCTGTTTCATTTTTTAAATTATTAATTTAAATAATAAAAATAGGTAACTAGGGGCACTTTAATTATTGTGGGTTAAAAATGTGGTCAACGGTTAAGTAACGGAAGTCAACTAATGGCAAGGGACGTTTGTGCAATTATGGGTAAAAGTTCCATATGTAGCAATTATGTCTAAAATAGGGAGACGTTTGGTGCAATTAATCCCATGGAAAAAATCACCAAGTTTAGAGGGCCCTTGGGGTGGAGCGCTCTTGGGAACATTACCCTTGCCTTGTGTTTTCTGCGACTGCCTTCTTTTCATCTTTACTCTTTAATTTTTTTATCCACTCCTGGTTGTATCACGAAACTTCTCACTACAAGAAAATTGTGTTTTCTTGACAGTTATTTGTTGACACGTTTTAACTGTCTTAAATCAGTTAAAAACTGTCAAGAAATATCTCGACAGTTTAAAAACTGTAATAAAAGTCTTTTTTTTTTTTTTTTTTTAAAGAAGTGTTGACAGTTTTAAATAATTAACATTTTTATATTTATACACCACCGTTCGACCACCACCACCCCTCCGACCACCGTCCGCTGGACCCCTCCGTCTCACGCTGCACCACCCTTCGTCCGACCATTGTATGGCCACCCTAAATATATAATATACAATATATAGTTATATAATTATATTATATTATATTATATATATAATAAATATTTATACATATAATAACTTATAATAATAATTTATGATTTATCATTTAAAACATTATAATATATAATTTTTTTTTCTTTAATAATTTTTTTAAACTTTACTCTCTTTTTTTTTGTCTTTTCTGTTTTGTTTTTTATTAATTTAATAATAAAATAGGTAAATAGGGGCATTTAGTCATTGGGTTAAATTTGTGGTCAACGGTTAGAGTTAACGGAAGTCAACTATGGGCACTTAATTATATTCCAGAAATACCCTTATATGCCCCAATTCCATTTCAAAAATACTCACCTTTCCAAAAATAATATAATATTATATATATTAATTAAGATCTATAAATATATATTTATATATAGTACTATATTATATTATGATAATATATATAAACATATAAACATATATAATATACATATATATATATTTATATTTTATTATTATTAATATTATATATTATTACTCTATATTATAATATAATATTATATTTAATATAGTATATATATATTATTTTATAATTATATTATATAAAATATTATTATTATACAGTTTTCTTTATCAATTCGAGCTGCCAAAAGATATATCAGTTCCTTACATGTAGGTCATTGGATTTAATATGTCCTTGGCTGCATGCATTTGTCAAAACATCTTTTAAATCCAATAAAAAACATGCAAGGAACTGATATATTTTATATCAGTCGAACTGATAATAGAAAGATGTATGATTAATATATTATATAATATAATATATATATATATTTAGTATTTATATTTATATGTATACATTATATTATATTAGATTATATAGATATAATATTAATTTATATTTATATTATTATTATATATTATAGTATATATTATTATTATATATATATCTACTACTATATATATCATATTATTATATATATATCATATTAAAATATTATTGGGATGAATAAATTATTTGTCCCAATAGAATTGTCTTCGAGATAAATTTTGTCCAATGTGGTAAGACCTTTAGGACGAATTTTTTTGTCCCAATATAACGTCTTGGGATTAAATACATAATTAGTCCCAATAGATTGTTATAGGGACAAATTTTGTTCGTCCAATAGGTTTTCTTTTATTTAAAATTATAATTAATAATTTTGTTGAAATTCTGATTTTTTTTTTAAATTTTTCCTTAAAGATAGATTAAATAATTAAATTACCTAAAATTTAAAAATGATATAATATGGATCATTTGTTCGTCCAAAGTGGTTCTCTATGAGATTGAATTGTTGTTTTTCCTAATAAAAGTTTTCCATAGAATCAATAACTATTAGTCTTGAGAGGTTTTATTTATTAAAAAAAAAGGAATCGAACGCAGAAACAAAACGAAACCGAAACG